>JAZGTI010011615.1:0-16467 GCA_036877585.1 Botia kubotai | reverse complement strand
GAGCGGGCACTATGGATACTGTGTGATCATTTGGATGGAGACACATTTTCAGAGATCACAGTGAAGTTCTTTAGAGATGTGATGTTTCTGTGAAGTTTCTGTAATTAGTGTGAAGACTCCAGCAGCGAACAAAGCATCAGGCTCATGAGGTCGCATGTTATGCAACAGCACCGTCCTGTACAGTAACGCCCTTACAGTATTCTTACAGTCGCCCAGAGCTCTGCGTGTGTCTGGTTTTTAATTACACAGTGTGTGTGTGTGTGTGTGTGAACTCAGATATGGTTTTACTCATGTTTGTCTAAATAAGTACAGAGTTCTGTGGCGTAAAGCAGCAGATTTTGAACCTGCAGATCATTTTCTTCATTTTTTTTGTTTTGTTTTACAGTAAAAATAGCTGCAGAAAACAGATACTTCCAGGGCAGGTTGCTGATTGGTCGATATGTGTTTTTTCATGTTAAAGCAGCTACTGTTTCAACATGCTGTTTCTCTTGATATGTCAGGAACTATAAAAGGCATTTAATGATTTTACTTTTTTAAAAAGTAAATGTTTCATTTTTATTATTTTGTATAATTTTATAATTAATATTGTCTAAAAACAATAAGAGACCTGTGGCTTCACTTTTTAACAGCCCTTCAGCTGTGACTGAGAAACATGTTACAACTACAATCCGTGACATTATTTAGTTACAAATAAACACAAATCAGTTATTGAGTAAGTACAGTGACAGATCAGTGTTCAACACAATCTCCTTATCTTACCCTGATTCACAACAGTACGTTTATAATAATGATTCATTGATTGAACTGTCTGGTTGAATTTTGCGGGAAATGAAGATCCGGCTATTGTATTGCATGTCATAGTTGCTCTGAACATTAAACTGAGATATGAATATTTGAATATCACACACATCACCTGTAACAGTGACAGTATTACACTATATAAACATGCGTGTATCAGATCAGTTTCAGTGTTCTGTAGAGCAACTCAGAGACTGTGCAGTCAGATATGAAGATGTTGTTACTGAAGAGTTGTATTAAATGTGACAGTCACAGGCAGGTGTCAGAACCAGCATATAGTCTGACCCAAAGATAACGAACAGCCATGTGCCATGACAGCCAGCACAGTTTGTGATGACTCCGATCAGCCGTGCACATTATTAGCGCTGTTTTATAGTGTAGTTGTAGTGCAGTTAATTGTAACAAACTTAAGCGTTTTAATGTAATTCAAAGTGAAATAGGAAAATGGAGGGTGTGGTTTGCTTTCTCCTTGTAGGAGGTGATTGGTTCTGGCAAAACCCGCAGCAGATTGGAGGGGAGTGGCTAACAGCACTGACTCCACCCAAGCTGTCAGACTGACATCATCAGAGATCTGCTGTTCCAGAGGGAAGTACATGTTTAGATTTTTAATAATATTGATTAGAAAAAATGATGTGCATGGATAAATTATTTTTAATTAACACTGCAATATTCCATACAAAAAATAAGACCACCAGTGAACAGCAATTTAGGGGCCGGAAAACTTTTGGGAACAATGTTCTAGGAATGCTAGCAAAAAAATACTTTCAAAGTACCTTTTAGCGCATGTGTACACATGCAGATCATCAATTTATAAACAGCACCAAAGTGTTTGCTCATGAATATTAATTGGCTATCGTCTCAGGATGGTCTAGTATTATCACCTAGCGTGAGGATGGTTAATTAATATTCATGAGCACGGTCATCACCAAATTGTGACATCACACTGACAGTATCAATGCTTTGGCTACGTTATCCCCATGTCTCCTCCCCATTTGACCTCGAACTAAACATGTTAACCTGGCCAATATTAATATAGTATTATAATATATATAATATAATATTATATAGTACTGGATCATTTGAATGGTTATTTTGTCACACATCTAGTGGTCCTTTAAGGTTTGGGACATTTTTGGACAATTAACACCTAAAAATGTCTGAATAGGATTACATTAGATTATACATTTCAAAGCTGGCGTCATCTACAAACAAATAACACAAGAGCTTTTTTAGACTGAAGCCAGAACCAACTTTTCTACAGCATTTTCACTTGAAACTGATGTTTCAGTTATTTATTTCATCGCATCAGTTATAGACAAAACATGTTTGACAAAATACATTGTTAAAAAATGTGTTTGTTATATCTGATGTTTTATTATTTAAATCCTAACTAACACGTTTATGTTACATGTTACTTTGATGAACGTTTTCAAAATGAACGCCACCTGCTGTGATATTCTGTCTGATATGACAACATTCAGACATTTTTAAGTCTGGTTTATGTGTCCGGATACATTCAGAGCTGAAAACAAATGTGTGGACAAATATAAATGACAGATGACATCACAGAGAGAATTAATCCTACTGTTTATTTGACTATTGATATACATCATGATCTAATTGGCAACAACGTTGTGTTTAAAAAGTGAGCGTTCCTTTACAACTTGTCGTCATGTCGAGAACTGCAGCGCACAATATTCTGTTCATTCTCAAACTAGCAAACAAACCATTTTCCATCATGTACAAATCTGAATGCTCGCGTGGAGTCAAAACGGCTTCATGCAGACCCTACTGTACAAATGAAACAGGCACAAAACGTTGTCAGGGGCAAATTATCTTCTGTTTAACTTTTCTCTAAGGATAAATGTGTCAGGTCTCAGGAAACTGACCCAGGATCTGTTTGGTCATCTATAACGGCTAACTCTTCAGATTTTAACCTCTTGAAACCTGATCCCTGATCAGTTGTCATCAAACACACACACACACAGGCAGCACAAACCTTCGACAAGGTGATTGTTTGACTTTTGTTTCTTACAAAAAAAATTCTAAATAAAAAACAGCAGATAAATACAGCCAATTCTACCATTATAAAATACACTTGATTCAATATAACTGATATTTGTACATTAAATACATATATATATATATATATATATACATATATCTATATATCTATATACATATATATATATATATAGATATAAGGCATAGATAAAATATGCCTTAATTATTACGGTATCTGACAAATTCTCTTGTATTGCACAAACTGGTATTGTTTTGAAACAAACAGTAGATAGAAAAATTTCCCTGTGCTTAATTGTGGGTGATAAAAACATACTGCATGAATCATATGAACTCAGAATTTCACTATTAACACACTAAATAAAAACTTGAAAATAAATAATGGATGAAGACATGAGGTACATTCACTTTATACGTGTGAGATTCTTTACAGCCCGTGTCTAATTCAGCAGGAAAGCAGCTCATTTCTGTCCTGTCACTGATGTTCAGATCGTACTGCAGGCAACAAAACTGCACCCACAGAATGCTCTGCAGACGACCAAAAAGTTCTGGCATCCGTTTGCATGTTTGTTTCTAAAACACTGACTAATGTAATCATGCATTCAGCTAACAATGGCGCACCATGTTCAGTTACAATTAAATCTTTTCCATAGATTTTTCCTCAAAAATCAGAGCAGGAAACTGCAGATGATGGTTCTGTGTGGGCCGCTGACAGGAGACCGTCTGTCTGTGAGTGCAGAACAACGTTCCAGAAATCAAGAACACAACGATAACATTCAAAAAACCTGCCCTGACTACAAGAGGTACCTTAGATCCAGACAATGAGGAACTTTTAACTAACTGTTAGCATGCTAGTCAGTAGATTTTGTTGCGAGTTAACGTCTCATTTTTAAGAGATTATAAATATTGTGCATTTGCTATTATTTTGTGATTTTAAGAAAACAAATATTACTCATTAATGTAAAAGTTATTTGAGAACATAGCTCTCGGCTCTGTTCCAAACCATAATAAGATGCCTTGCTGGGCATATGTGCCCACATGACGCAAAATGAGTTACCATCTGTCATCTAAATTCTAAACATGTATCATTTGCAATCCCAAAATATATTGTGACAGGCTTTGTATAAAAACAAAAATCCATCCAAGATGTTGGATGAAGTGAAAGGAGTATTAATTATAAATATAACTGATTGTTTACCAAAAAGTCCAATTAAAAAGTTCAACCCAATTAAATATGCATTATGTATTTTTATGCATTTAAGAGTATTGTGTTGTTAGCTTAGCAACAAAGTAACATCAAACTATTAAAACTGTGAACGGAGTCGGTCGTCCTCATGGGTGACATTTTAGATCACTCACTTGTGACCTTATAAAACAGCAGCCTGTGTAGACAGCTCTAGGTTTTTTGAACAGAGCCTCTGTGCTTTATTTGAGAAACGTTGTTGTGTTTCGTTTCTGGACTCCCTCAGCAGTAATCAGAAATGACTCTTTGGCTTGTTAGATGAGGAGAAAGAACTGTGGGGGCCACACATCGCCTGTCTGAACGTCACAGTAAATCTGCTCGGTTTCCGCGGCAAAGGAAACATCTGAAAGAATCACATCAGGAAAGCACAGAAGCTCGGCTGCGACTCTTCTCAGCGGACAGCAGCACTGCATGGGATGAAGTCTGGGCACGCACATGCACACACGCGCAGACCCCGTACAGAGTTACAACACATTTCACATGCACACAGACGCTGAAGGCTATAATGCAACTAAAGCTGTAACCTTCTCAAAAAGTTGTATGGCTCCTCTCCTGTGCAAAGGAATTTAACCAAAGGTGACTCATCTCACACTGTCCACAAATGTTACTAATGATTCATCATCTTTATATGCTGTATGTTTTTCATGATGTGTGCAACTCATGTCACTTCTGTAATATGACATTTATACATATAAATGTATACGAGGGAGATAAGTGTCCTTATCTACAGGTGATTGGACGAAAGGGCTTGAGTATTTAAGTTATTACAGTTTGAGAAGATTATGAAATGTTTTTGTTTGGTATCTCACGCTCTGAGAATTGGCAGTAATGGTTATTAGGAAAACGAATACAGAAAATAAAAATGTTGATTTCCTGTTGACTAACTGTTTGACTTGAGCAGTGGAGCGCTGGAGGTTTACTGTTCTCTTTACAAATGTGACATAAACAGACATAATGTTCACATTAACTAAAGCCATAATGAAGGTTTGATGGACAGAAATAATCATCTGACAGTCATTTTGTTTTTACCGGACAGAACAAGTGCCATTAGAACTTAATTTAGATTTCAGATTAAGCTGCTAGACTAAGATCAGGACAGGCGGCGCATTTAATGTGACGAGAACTAAACAAGGCTGTGAGCTTACAGTTTACTGTACATTAGTCATAAAATAACCCTTAAAGTTTGTGAACTGTTATTTACACAGAAGCCTGTTATGCTCGAGGTTCGAACCGTTGGCTAGTCTGGTGTTAAACAATTAATCCATACTAGAAAAACATTATAGAGGCAAAAACTGAAGAGAAAATATTTTGGTCCTTCAGACAGCAGAACCCAACACACTGTATTTTGATAGCTCACAGCATCAGTTTTTTCAGGTCTAATTAAATATGCTCTAGTCTAGTCATTACATGTTAAACGTTAAATGTGATGCAGGCACGTCTTTAACACAAGAAAGCTGCACAGACCATTAACAGCTTCCATTTCAGTGGTAATCTTTGTGTTTTCTGGTCATTTGTGCAGCTTTGTGTCTGTTTGCTGTAAATTAAAGGTAAGTCAAAGAAGCAGAGCTGAGCAATTTCGTCTGTGTAAATCTACACACTGATATCTGACACTTATTTACACTGCAGTGTGTTTATCTGACACCCGTCCCGCTAAACACACACACACTCACACACTTTGCTCTTAGTTGTGAAGGCCTGTCGTAATTAAATATTCAGAGGATCTTAAATGATTTTATGGTCATATTGAAAGTGAAGTGAATTCACTTTGCAATTCGCTAATGTGAAACGGATGCATGAATCAAATCAGTGCAAGTGTAAGTCTAGACTGGATTATAATGCTGGAGAGGTTTGCCTGCATCACATCTGATTCCTATTCTCTACACATCAGACTGAACTATCCCATCAGTCTTTAAATGATGACAGATCGATGACAATGGCAATCTGTTTCTGCCAAAATACAGTTAGTACAGTTATCACTACTAATATACAACCGTTTATCTTCATAAAACAAAATGTTTTCTTCAGTTGTAGCTTTTAATCTTAAAATGATAAAATCTGCTTATTGACGTTTACGTTTTACTGTACAGTAGGAAGATTAACTGTAGAATAACTGTAGATTAACTGTAGATTAACTGTAGAATAACTGTAGTTCTTGTTATTTTGACAGGATCTGTCGTCACCGTCAGAAAACCATGGTTCAGTTATTTCTGTAAGGGACGAAGGGGAACAGTGACATCACAATGATTTTCCATAAACACCAGCCAATGGTACGTTCTGTTTGATGTGGTTTATGGTGTAATGAGTTACAAAAGGAACAAACGCATCAGGAAATGTGAATGATAAACACAGGATTTAGTTCTATCAGGCACACTTGGGAACTATTGCTACATAAAACAGCCCTTCACCGAACCTGCCAATCCGACTGAACTGTGCGTTCAAGCAGAGCAAGATTTCCTATCGTACGTCTGAAATAGAAAAACATGTGTGCTAGATTCTTCACTAGTTATATAAGCCACAGTTACAGCTGAATGCCGTTACAGTAGAAACTTTGACACCTTTTAAATTCCAATAAATATCATAATTCTCATTTATACCTAAACGTAGCAAATTATTGCTGAACGCATATTGTGTGCAAAACAATTATTTGCAGCCTTAAACAGAAAGTTTCTCTGGACACCCCTCCATACCATGCAGTTCCAACATGCAAAATAAATACTTCACAATAAAAACCAACGTGTAGCATAATGAATGATCTGAAAAAAAGCATGTGCAATCTTTTGCTAGAAGTTAGTAAAGACGCCTTTATAGCACGTGACGTTTTCTGGTGCGTGTCTGATTGTCTTTTACTAGTAACTGCACCTTATAATGAGACTGAGCGATTATTTCATAAGAAACTGGGAGAGAAACAAATCAAAGACATTGTCTGCAAACAGAAAGAGCAGATCCTCCGTCTAAACATCCGTTATTGTGACGTGTCAAATTTTACCGCATTATTTTTGCTGCTTTTCATCGCTAGCGACAATTTAGAAAGAGGTAATCGCCATGCTTTCCAAATGACTTGAAATATGAACTTATAATAGACAAATGACATTTACATGGATGTACCACTGGGATCATAGTCCTGATTTCTTCTGTTTTGAAAAGGATTCACACCGTTTGAAGTAAGACCTTTAATGAACTCGCGGTCAGGCAGATAAAATGTGTTTCTTTCAGTCTATATGTTGATGATAACCTTCACAGATCTCGTTCATGCATTCAAACTGTGAGCGATGACGTGTGCAAGTCTGCTGAACGTTCCTCTTGTATATTCCAACAAAAATTTAACCACAAGGGAAACGAAACGTTTTTGTTTTCTATAAAAACGTCTGACGCACAACCACGCGTATGATTCTGTGTCATTTCAACTATGTTACATTCAGTAAACAAAAGGAAAATACGTCCAAGTCAAATGGCGTCCGTTTCATCACAGAAACGTCTCGCGGTCTTTGTCCGGGGAGGGGAACGTTTCACTGGGGTCCGTGTTTTTGGCCTCTGATATCAGAGCTTGAAAAAGTTCACTCGTCGCTCGCGTTACGCTGTCGTACGACGGGGGGGATGATGTCGCAGACAGCGTGATCTCAGCTTCAGGTCCATAGTTTTCCAGAATCATGGAGGCCACGAGTCCCTCGTCCCCTGGTGTGCAGTCGTCGTCTTTGGCGGAGCCCGGCGTGTTGATCTGACGGTACAGTAAAGAGGCCTGTTTCATCTGCTCCCTCATTAGGTGTCTCCTGAATGCTCTTTGTATCATGATGGCGGACACCTCCTCCTGTTTACGTCTGAGGGTGGTGGTGATGGGCTCGTAGGAGATCTTGGACGGGTTGGCCATCATGAATTTCTCCTCCATCTGCTGTTTCAAAGCGTCCATTTCGCCCGACTCGCCCAGCACGCGCTTGGTGAAGGCGAACAAGATGTCCAAACAATGAATCTTGTCTCCGCTCACCATGGGCAGGTCCATGGAAATCAGTTTTATTTTATTGGGCTTGGCGATGCGCAGAGGTTCGGAAAGCGAGTCCGCAAAGTCTGAGAGCTTGGAGTACTCGATGAATTGCGTGGCTTCCGGGTCAAACTTCTCCCAAACCTCGTAGAACATCTCAAAATCATCCTCACTCAGCGGTTCTGTGCTTTCCTCCGTAGCCACACTGAAGTTCTCCAGAATAATTGCAATGTACATGTTGACCACAATGAGGAAAGAAATGATGATGTAGGTCACAAAGAATGTGATGCCCACTGAGGGATTGCCGCAGTTTCCCCGGGCGTTGGTGCCGGTGTGGGGTATATCTGGGTCACACTCCTCGGGGGAGTTGTTCAATATGGGGCTGAGCAGGTTGTCCCAGCCGGCAGAGGTGGTTATCTGGAAGAGACAGATCATGCTGTTTCCAAACGTTTCAAAGTTGAACATGTCATCGATGCCGCCTTGTTTCTTGACGTAGGCAAAGTTGGCCATGCCGAAGATGGCGTAGATGAACATGACGAGGAAGAGCAGAAGACCGATATTAAACAATGCAGGCAATGACATCATTAAGGCAAAAAGCAATGTGCGGATTCCTTTGGCCCCTCGAATGAGTCGAAGGATCCGACCGATCCGAGCCAAGCGAATGACACGGAAGAGAGTGGGCGACACGAAATACTTCTCAATGATATCTGCGAGAACAATACCTGCAACGAGAAAAACATCTCTTATTAGTAAAACAGCCACATCATATTTACACATTTATCAGAAAAAGTTCAACCTCATCTATGAAATCAGACCTCATGTGACGCATCAGATCTCAGAGATTATGAGTATAAATGTCAGCTTGAGTCTGTGTGACTGGACAATACAACATGCACGCCACTTGAAATTTTCTATGTAGCTTTTATGCTGTTTTTTGCTCTTTTTTTTGACAGCCTGTCGTCGCTCAGTGTGAGGAGAGAAAATCATACAGGTTTGAATCAACATGAGGGTGAGCAAATTTTCATTTTTGGGCGAGCTGCACCTAGACACCCTGTTTAGACAAATGACACATATCACAAGCCTTGACATGTTTTTAAACTGGTGCCACTTAAAAGCTAAACTGCCCGTCTACAGATGTATGATCTTGTGTCGTTAAGGTTTTAACGCTGTTGAAATATGGACAGCAGTGTGGGCTTAAAAAAACAGCGTCAAGCAACAGTTTTCATCCGACTGAAGGCTCAATCACGGGCCAATCAGCTGAGGGGACGGAGCTGATTGCTGAAATACTCTTCACCTCAGTCGTTCTTCTCTCAGAGATGTCCATGACCTGCGTCACGATCATGTGGGGCATCTGCTCTGACAACTGCCCCGCATCGGCACTTAAGCGTCAGGTGGGGCTTTCTCTGTAAGTGGAGTGCTTTAACATTGCACTTAACATCTACAGACCTTTGTGTGCAGTGCCAAAGCCACACTGTAAATCTATTGATATTTTAGCCAAAATAATTATTCCTACCACCCTCCGTCGCCGGAAAACACGATTAGCTGAGCTCCAAAACACAAACAGATGTTTTTAAACACCACTGTGTTTACAAGTCAAACTGTGATGGTTTAATTACAGTCATCTGGGACACAAGAAGGTAATTTCACATCCCAAAAAATTTATCATCATCCTTAAATGTGTTTTTAAAATGCATAGTAAAGGTTCAATTTAGCTGTTGTAGCTAAATGTGATGTCTGTTACACACCAGACCTTAGTGACTAATAAATGCTTTAAATGACAGAGCTGTTTAAAAAAAACACAATTTTTTGAGTATGGTCAAAGTCTCTTTAATAAAGTCTCTGCATTCGGCGGCCATCTTTTTAACACCTCTGGGCAGCTATTTCAGTCATACAAGACCAAATTCTATCTACTTGAATGAGGGAAGACAGACATCTCTAAAATTAATGGATAATGTCTCAATTAAACAATATATTTCTGGCCAACTATTAAACCTGACATCAACTGTTACATTAATTCTGTTTCTTTAGCTAAAATTGAGCTAAAAAAACAAGTTTTTCAGAACTCTTCAGCTACTGCTCAAAGACTGTACAGAGCCCCTCCCCCAGAGAATGTTACTGATTGGTGAATCATGATTGGCTCTAATAGTAGGCGGGACTTCCTCCACTACAGCGGCCATATTGAGCTGTGCATTCATAGTAACAGAACTGTGGCATCTTGTTATTTCTATAATCTTTGGTACGGTGGTCACTGATGTTTGTCCACTTACCCACAATGGAGAGAATGACGACCACAAAGTCAAAGATGTTCCAGCTGACGGTGAAGAAGTAGCAACGCAGAGCGATGATTTTAATGATGCACTCCGTTGTGAAAATGACGATGAAGGCCAGGTTGATGTAGTACAGGATGTACTCGATGCTGGGCGACTGCTCGTCCGTCTCCACCATCATGGTCACCATGTTGAGGAGGATGAGCAGCATTATCATGATGTCAAAGGCTTGTTTAGAGACCAGGTCGAAGAAGAAACCCTGAAAAGGGTTCTGAGACAGAAGATGATTCATGTTAATCATCAGTCAGATCTCAGAATTTTAAAACAGAATTTTAATATTTCCTTCATTTCAGTCCAAATCATAAACTCAAAACCTCTCCTGTGTAATTGTAACACAAGAATCCAAATCATCTTGATCATGTGACTCACCGGAGGTCTTGGGATTGGTTTCTGTGGTTTTTTGGATCCGAGCTTTTTCATGGCATTATAATATTTCTTCTGTTCCTCTGTCATGAAGATATCTTGCCCACCTAAGTAAAGAGAAACCCGACTGTTATTATGAGGAGAACATCAGCGCCTCAGATCAGACCTGCAGCCATTGGCTCTCTGGGCTTAATACTTATCTTTCGTTTCTGCTGGTTGAAGTTGTCAATGATGACACCGATGAAGAGGTTTAAGGTGAAGAAGGAGCCAAAGATGATGAAGATGACGAAGTACAGATACATATACAGGCTGTGTTCTTTCACGGGCTGCTCCTCAACCTAATCCATCACAAGATCATCAGAGAACCTCCATTACAATCCAACACACGTAAAGTTTTCATGTCAACATCTTTTATCTTCTGCACTACACAATACACCCGTCAAACACAAAGTTACTTATCTGTCGTCATTAAACTATATAATGTATATCAGCATTATATCACATTAAACATTAGCATCAAACAATAAAATATACACAATTCCTTTTTTATGAGTGTCCATCACGAGTGTTTTCTGAATACTTACAGAGCGCGAGTCGACAGCGGCGTACATGATCTCCATCCAGCCCTTGAAAGTTGCCTTTGAGAGGAAAAAGAAGAGTTTAAATGTTTTGCTGCTGTCAATAGTCGGTAGAAAACTCTGTTCAGTGTTCTGTGTGTAAATAATCACGTGTCTGAGTTTTGACTCCTCTGTACCCTATTACAGATCCCAGCTAACAAGCTTAGGTTGTAAGAACGTTTCAAAAACATTAAAAATGTTACTTTGAAAATTCTAGGAACGTTCAAAACGTCCAGGTTTCCAGACGTTGTATTAACGTTACTGCTTGGTTCATAAGACAGTAACACTTTTAAAACGCTTCATTAACTACTTAATAATAACGTTTTTGATATATACAATATATAACGTTAAAAGCAGTTCTACAAACGTTACTGCGAAAACATTTCTGATAACGTTGAGACAACAGAGAACGTTTAGAGATTGTTAGCCAACGTTCTGAGAATGTTCCCTGTTAGCTGGGAAGGCCTGTAAAGATTACAAGAGTAAATTATTAGATAAAACACTGTATTTTTACTGAAATCAGTGGTCGGATATTTTGTTTCTGCAGTGAAGGCTCGTGTGCTCCGCTCATACTGACGCCGCACACAGGCGGTGCATGACGGATGTGTGAGTGAATGAGAGTCGGTCGGTCCTTTTGCTTTGGTTACCGGTAATTACAGGCCTTTGTGAACGGCTGAAGGCGACTATTTCTAGATGCAAATGAAAGGTTTGTATTGGCCGAAGTCAGAAGAAAGTGATGGAGGGGAGCTAAGTGACTTGTTGCTAGGTAACGGCACCAACTAAGTTAAAAGGAAGAATGAAGTGCACGCGCTCTCGCTGAGCACAAAGTTCTGTGTAATGGCCCCGGCGGGGCTAAAAATAAAGCCGCGGTGACTCGCTGATGGATTCGCACCCTCGGACAGACAGCGGCGGGCAGAACACCCAGCGCGGAGGAGAAGTTTCAGAGCGAGGCGAAAGTCTCCCTCACCACTTGAAGCAGCGCGAGGTATCCGGCGCCCACGTTGTCGAAGTTGACCTTCACTTTGGTCCAGTAGTACTGCGTGCTGTTCATGGCCAGACACTCCGTCTTGTTGTTGATGTCCGAGGTGTTGTAGATGAAGCCCGTGCGGTTGACACAGCGCCCGAACTTGCCGGCGAACAGGTTGACGCCCATGATGCTGAAGATGAGCCAGAAGATCAGGCAGACCAGCAGCACGTTCATGATGGACGGTATGGCGCCGATCAGCGCGTTCACCACCACCTGGTTACCAAGGAAACACATCACCTGTCAGCGCCGTGACATTCGCTCGAGCGTTACCAAGCAGCGCTGGTTTCTGACTCCAGATACTGGAGACCATAAACAAACTGCTGTCAGCGAGTGTTGATCATGATTTATGAATGGCCTTTGGCGACTGGCATTTACGCATCAAAAGTATAAAACTCATGATAACATATATTGAGGGGCAAAGCGGTTTGAATGTCACTGACAGCCATTCATAAAACATGGACATTGTTAAAAAACGCTGATTTAATGTTAATCTCTATTTGATACAAGCCATGACAGAAGTACATATATGCCATAATGACAGCGAATCTCACGAAACTCGTCACAATTTTTTTATTCAATTACAATAATCATTGCTATTTATTATTACGAATACTATTTATTATTGTTAATAATAATAATTATTATTATTAACGTCAATAATAATGCAAGCCATCTCCCTCATACAAATAGGCCTCATTTAAAACACATTTCGTCTTTTCATGTGCAGTCTGGCCAAATTTCGTGAGATTTGCGCACTGAACGCTTTTTCAGAAACATTTTCAGGGGCCGCGCCCCTTTGTATGACGCAGCACATTCCGCGCCCGCGGGTCTCGCGCCTGACAGCGCCGTGACGTGTAATGTGAGCTGCCAGATTGACTGCGGACTCATTTTCACCGAGCGGGCAAATCTAAACGACTGCGATTCAATGTGCTCGCCCAGCGCTGCTGACAGAACTGCAGACCCGCAGCAAAACGACACTATCAAATTACATAAGCGCACGACATGATGAAAATATGAACATCACAAATCACGGGCGTATTATAATGCCGCGGTAACGCTTTACATTGAGGTTGTACATGTAAATATTAGTTTATGGTCCAACATTAGGTAAATCGTTGTGCATTGGGCTTTATAAATGTACACAATTATGCGGCGTTAGTTCACAATTCCTGTATTAATGATTAACCTGTATTAATAGCTGCATATAAAGAATACAACCACATTGTAAAACGTTACCAGTGTTTCTGCACTGGTAAACTTGAATTGTGTCATTATAAATGATGCCTATGTAAAATTACCATGGTGTATGAAATATGCTGTATGAATAAACGTGACGTGCGTGACATTAATACTGAAAAGCAGAATGTGTTGTGTTGTAAGAGAGGAAGAGGAGCGGGTGAGTGATGAAGAGAGTGCAGGCGATGGGGCGCCGCTGGTTTCCACATGCTAAAAAGCCTTTTTTGACATTCAATTATCTAGAATACTGATGGTGTTTCCAGTGGACAGAAACAAGCTTCATCATTTAGCAGTTTCTCCCTCATACAGACTGTTTAATAATCTACCGCAGGGCCTGGACGACAACAAACAACACTACTGTACACATCCATCACGGTAATTCCCTGTAATACTGTCACCGAATGAAAACAGAAATACGAGAAGTGCGAGAAAAAGTGGTGGAAGAAAATAACACTGAAAATTTAACACTAAAAACAAACACTGGCCTTCCTGTTGCTGTCCATTATAAAGACTTATACATTAATCATAGCTGTTTTAATGGCAAATGATAGATTTCTATCACTTATTTTTATGTTAATATTAAAATCTGAACACTTCTAGATGTATTTAGCATTGTTTATTGTTTTAATTATGATATCTGATGAACTATACGACAGCTTCATCTCACAGACAGATTGTCTAATACTGGAAAGACGTTTCTGTTTCCTCTGTTATTTCTCCAGCAATAAATGAAGCGAGTCACTTCTGAATCAGTGTGCACAGAGATGAAATGGATCAGATCTGATTAAATGTAAAAGAGCAGAGAGAACATGAAGAGTATGAAGCCACAATTACAACAGCTGCAAATACTGTAAGAAAATCTTTCGCACCAGAGGAATGTTTTTAGTTATGGGTTAATGGAATTATTCACAGTTTAGAGTAACAACAAACAAACAAAGCCACGGCGATATTTCTCATGTCCAGGTGATATTTCAGAAATGATATTCAAGAAATGATATTTTGCGTAAAGGAAATAAAACTTTTTAAAGCACCAAATGATGAGGCTATTTTCTGTACAAAAATCAAGAGAAGTTCCTCACAAATGGAGGATTTACAGATGAGAGAGAGACAAAGAGAGGGAGACAGAGAGAGAGAGGTATGTCTTACCCTCATGCCTTCAAATCGGGACAATGCTCTCAGTGGTCTGAGGGCTCTGAGTGTGCGCAGTGATTTGATGGCAGCAAAGTCGGAGTAGCCGAGTGTGTTTGCTACCAGACTTACAAGTGACACCTATGAATGACACAAAGCCCAGGAGAAAGAGAAGATAGAAACGCAGTGTTAGGAGACTAAACAACAGACACAAGCTCCATCAAAACCTGCAGAAGGAAATGCTTCAGGCAACAGCTTCAGCCGGTTCTTTGCTAAGAGACAAAAACAAGAATGAATTGTGATTAATATTCTTGGAGAACCGGTTTCAGAGGTCCGTTCTGGTTCTGGATCCTGTAGAACAGTTAACTTGTGTTAGTGGTGAGGGTTTTGGTTTAAACGACGTGGACTGGGTTTTAGCCCTTCTCCTTGACCTGGTGAGGAACGGAAGGGTTGTTTAGAGGGCACCTTTGTCCTGTCTATTGAGTGAACTTAAAAGACACCAGCAGTGACGGGCCCAGGTCGGAGCGGGTCTTACCCTTATCCCAGCAAAGCGAGACACAGCTCGAAGAGGCCGGAGTGCCCGCAGCGTCCTTAGAACCCGCATGGTGCCGATTTGATCATAATTGACCGAACGTGCCACCAGTCCGAACACTGAAACCTGTTTGAATTATATTACAGTGGCTTTAGTTACACACACCTGAAGACTCGGTTAAGGCACTGAGAAACATTATCTATTTTTTTAACTTAAATTAAAAGAATTAAAAAGCTATTTGTTCAGTTTTTTATTCTATATTTTTTACCATACTTGTTTTTTTTGTAAATACTGACTGAAGACAGAATTCATCTTCCCTGTTGGAAATCTAACCCACAGTAAGACGTTTTATTGCCTGTACACAAGACTGGCCTTGAGGGCTTTCACAAGCTACTCGAAAGACTTTGTGTGCGGACGTTTGTCCAGTAAACAAAATATGAGTTTAGAACATTTGACAGATGCTTTCATACACTGCAGAAAGACAAAGATTCATGTGGTTACTTTATAGTTTTAGATTCTAGGTTTCATTCGGTTGTTGTGAATGTCATTGAAATCATTATAAATCAATGATTTATAAATCACAGTACAGTAGAGACACTTCATTGTGTGCTACTGATCTACACCATAATCCAACTTATGAGTTATTGAAATGTTTCTACTCTAAGACTGCAATAACAAATGATGTCAAACGCTCAAGCTAAGGCTAATTAACATTTACACTTATTAACATTTACATGTATGCGCTTGGTAGACACTTAATTACAGTAACTTACTGTTCATTCAACTATAGATTATATAGATTCCCTGTTACTAACATCAGTTTGCTAAAGGAATACAGGAACTAAAGAAGATTATTAGAGCATGTGAAGTTTGGGAACAGGGTCTCCGTTTGAATGGTCTGAAATATTCAGCCGAAGGTGACAAGCTGATCAAACAACAGCAAAACAACATTACCATGACGAATAGAAAACATCAATCATGTTTTAAAAATGTCTCTTATTATATCATTCCATTATATCATGTCTCTCATGTCTCTCATTCCATTATATCATGTCTCTCATTATATCATTCCATTATATCATGTCTCTCATTCCATTATATCATGTCATTATATCATGTCTCTCATTATATCATTCCATTATATCATGTCTTTTATTATATCATTCCATTATATCATGTCTCTCATTATATCTTTCCATTA
>JAZGTI010011614.1:2045-16467 GCA_036877585.1 Botia kubotai | reverse complement strand
TGTGTATAACATAACCAAATGAACTTTAATGAGTCCCAACAGTGCTGGCAAAAAAGTCCAGATTATTTGGCTTTGACATAAGAAATGTTGTTTTCTCATCATTTTGTTTTACTGAGTCATCGGTGTCCATTGGTCTAACAGAGCTGCACTGAGCCCAGAGCCAAACGACAACCAGTAGAGTTTGTCAGGTTTGGCGTGTCATTTCATGCTGATTTGGTTTCCCTCCTCTGTATCCCCTGAGGTAAACTTAATTTCATGGGTAGTTAACCATACAGGCCAAAGAGAGAGTCTTATATACTTTCGACGGCACATAAGCTTTAGGCTAAGTGTTATTTAGCCTGGCTGTTGTATACAGTGAGTAAACATATAATCTTTCTGCCTCCACTTGAAGGGCGCTGTTTTTTTGCCTGCTTTTGAAGTACACTATTAACTGATAATTGAAAGGTTGAGAGGAAATGAATCCATTAGTGTGCATCACACGAATATTATGATCCAGACTTAATTTTAACATTACTGCCCAGATGATAAACACCTTTATTTTCAGAAGTAATGATTGTCGGTTATTAGAATATTCAGGACTGCACCTTAAATAGACTGTTTACTTGTAATGTAATTTGAAATGCTAAATAAGTTATGCTAATAATGCAAATAATGTCAGCTATCAATTAAAATATAGACTAAATGTAATTATATGAATACTGAATAAAACTGAGTCAGCATAGTTTAAACAACATTTGGATGCACTCGCCTTTGGCTTTATTGTTTATGAGGTTAAGCTGTAACTGTGATGTATCGTGTTTTATTATCTGAATTAAGTTACAGTTGCATACACCTGTCATAGGAGACTTGCGGTCTGGCCAGCTTTTGCCAAGTGTGCAAACAACAGTTCGAAATGTAATTAGGACGATTCATGCAATGAACATATGTGCCAAATAACATTTGTGATCATGGTGCATCTGGGCAGATAGTTTGGTACAGTATCTGGAAGTGTGACATAGCAACGCTTGTTTTTAAGGTCTGATTGTGATATTTACAGTCTGATCTCTTGAGATGTCAAAGTCTTAATGTTGTCTTATTGGGTCAAGATGTGGTGTTTGGTGAGGTATGACACTATACAGCTGCACTAAGCTTTTATTTATGCCCCTCAAATAATGCCAGACATTTTTGGTTAGGAATATGGGAAATAGCTTTGGAAAATGAGCTCAGCATTTACTCCCGCCCCTCTATTGCTCCAGGAACAGCTTTGTACTCGGGCTGGTCTCTGCTGCCAATTTTAAGTTAAATTGGGTGAGATCATGTGAGTAGCAAAACTTTCTTAATTGGATGATGCTGTGGGACTCTGAAGACATTGTGCAACGATATTTTATCATTATGTTTGGTTGTTGCAAAATATAAATAGTCTTGTCCAACTTTCCACATACTTGTTGACAAAAAACTGTTGCAGGTGTGAGCTTGTTTCTCATCCCAAATTTACTTTTTTACCAAAGAAATGTTGATTTTACTTAGTCACATATTAGTCACAACTAGTTCATTATACTGTTGATGATTTTGTATAGTTCATGCAATAATAATATAAAAATGAATGCAACATATTTGTATTCCCCTGCAATCTTCCTTATACACCATTTCTTCATTTGCAGTTTTAACTTATTTTGCATACACATTTATTTTGATCAGTTCTTATTTGACAGGGTTTCATAAATTTGACCTTAAAGACAATCCCTCACAAACACACTGATGTTTTTATTTTCAATCATAACATTACATGCAACATTACATAAAAACATGCAAGCATCTGATAATCTTCTTTGAACTGAGGCCAGAATACTTCCCTAAGTGGCACTGAATTTATGGTCTGTTTATATCATGGGGTCAATGAGGAATCTGGATTTTCTTGAGATAAAATAATCATTGTACAAACATACAGTGCATTCTTGAAGTCTAAACATCTTCACCATCCCAAAAAAATACATACCATTACCATGTTTAAAAAAATTAGCTGTGGCTATATAAGATTCATTTAATTAATGCGTCTAGGTTTGAATATTTATCATTTGGCAGCCATCTCTCTTTATAGGATTCTAGTTACCATGGTTTTCGTTAAGCGACCAATAGCATGAATGAAACACCTGATTTTATTTCACATGAAGTTGTCTTATATACCTGAGGGTTTATCTTGAGTTCAGTGCTTAAGATTTCTGCTTTACATTAAACATTTTCATTGTCAAAAACAAAGTAATTTTTGGTTATGTGGATCCAGCAGGCGACTGATGACAACAAGGGTTTATGCTTGTTGTCATAAACCCATCTATAATTACCTGTCAAGCAAAATCTGCAAAAACAGTGATCTGTCATTAATTTTTATCTCATGTAGGAGTCTGAGCTGCCAGAGGATCACACTTCACAAGAACTTGTTTTTCTCCTATGTGCTTAACTCGGCCTTCACCATCATCAACCTCATAACTGTGGTCAACAACCCCAAAGTGGTGCAGAGGAATCCGGTTTGTACAATATATTTCTTGGCTGATTTCATTTCTGTATGTAAATATTAAGGCTATTAAGGGAAATGGGCTAATCCATATATTTGTGTAATATTTTTGTGTCTTGATGATGCAAGAAAGACTTTAGAGTGAATTGCGTATTCTGTGTTAGGCCTGAGTCAGAGAGTTTATGCTTCAAAAGAAACACACTTTTTATGCACCTTGAAATGTTATAGCATTTAAGTCTCATTGTATTTTTATTGTGTAAAATTTTTGCATCAACTGTGATCTTTTCAGGTTTTGCTCTCTATGGAAGAATGCATAAATATTCCACACTGGAATGTAGCAGATGATCTAAGAGTTGTTGTTTTTTCTGGATACAGACTGCTTTGTTAAACTTCTGAACAGTGCACAGATGTGCTTTGAGAAACAAAAACTTTAGCTACTGTATCTAATGCCACAGAATCTGTGATGTTTAAGATGAAAAATTCCATAATTATAAGAATAAATGGTGACAAAAGTGAAAGATATACTTTTAATAGATTCACTGATTGAATAAATCTTGGCGCGTGGAGCACTGGATGAGAGGTTGATTTTGAAGTTTTTAAAGATCTGGTCTGATAACAAACGCTGTTCATACTCGCATGTTGATTTATGTCTGAGAGATTGATTGTCACTTTCACCAGTTTCCTACAATCAAAAACCAGACTCATTCATTGCGTAAATGTAAAGAGGTGTCTGAGCAAATAACTGCCATCCGAACCGATGTCTTCTCAAAACGACGTCTGTTTTGTCGGGTCACTGCATTACAGACGTCTTGGTAAAATGCACATTCTTTTGGGGGTGGTGGAGGGGTGCGTTCTCTTAATGTTTAATTTATGGTATCCTTTCCCAGCTGGGAGAACAAGCTCCTTCTGTTTTTCCTTCCAACTCCTAGTGAGTCAAACATAAGCCGCCAATACAGAATGTCTTTCCAGTCTTCAAGCAGAAGGGGTTACAGACAGGTCTTAGCCACCTTAGTTTAGACTCAAACCCTGAGATTTGCTTAGTCTTACAAAAACGCCTTAACATGTCAAGGACATCTGAATCAAAGCGAAGGAGGCTTGGGCGCTTGATGGAAGGTTGCGCGTGGAGAATAACGCGTTTTAATGCGCTGCCAGTTGCGTGGGTGCAGCACACAGAGGATTGTGGGACTACGGACATATGGTAGAGAGTTCATCAGAATGACATCAGAATGGTTGTTGGGCGGTGCGATTCAGGGCTCAGTGAATTGAGATTAGGCTTTTGCCAGCATCTTCTAATTAAATCTGCACACATGTTCCTACAATGAAGCCAGACAGCTCAATAAGGGCATAATATTCACGCCATGTTATAGAGCAAAATGGTTATTTCTTTCGTGAGCAAACTTTAAAGGTAGAAAGTAGGTAAGGTAAGGGAAGGTAATTTCTGAGTGGCTAGCACTCTCCAAAGCCACGCTTCCTCCAAAACATGCAAATATACATAGAAAATACTGAAGCTGTACATATGAACATACATAGTTTGATGTACAAGAAGGACATCTTATTCTTGCATGTAGACCGTATGCAATGATTGGACAAACATAGTAAATTTGGTAATATGGTAAATTTGCTTTAAACAAGCATTTGTGCGCAAAGGTGAGCATTGAAGAGAAATATTAATTCAACAGCTGTGTGGGAGGATTGCCAAACTCCTTTAACTGAGGAATGAGTTACAGTACAATTTTAATGATAAGATATTGTTCAACATAAAATTTACCATATAACGAGAAACTGGCTGTTCTGTTTATCTCATATTGATGAGCACTGTCTCATTTTGCCTGAATTGCTTATTGCAGCAGTGTAAAAGCATCTGTCTTATTCTCCGCAGGTCGGCTGCAAGGTGCTGCACTTCTTCCACATGTACATGCTGGGCTGTAACTATTTCTGGATGCTGTGTGAAGGGATTTACCTGCACACTCTTATCGTGGTGGCCGTGTTTGCTGAAGAGCAGCATCTTCATTGGTATTATCTTCTGGGCTGGGGTGAGTTTCCAGCAGTCCTCATCTTAATCTGAAAAGCAGCTCTCAGTTTGTCCTCAGTTTTTCCATCTGTCGCCAAATTGTAAATATGAACATGCTCCCTCATGGCTCGGCACAGAGTGTATCGTGACCTGTTTACATGGCAGCTGTTTCATCAGTCTTCGCTCCATAATTTATTGGTTGCATTTGCTTGTGGTCATGTCCATGTAATCCATAAACGGAGAACATTGTCAACTGCGCAAAACATTTGTTTAAAGACAGACAAATAAGCTAATCCAAAGTTATGACACAATCTGTTGTTCAGTTGTGTTTATGACACCTAACAGGGTCTTGGTGAATGTGTCATGCTGGTTTGGGGTACAGAAGGATGTGTATGGACAGTGTGCTTTACTGGTGCTATACTCATTAATAACAGATTCCTTTTATTGAATACTGATAGATCAGCACAGTAATATATGATACATGTTTGTTACAAATAAAAAAGGAAATAAAAAAAAGGCATCAGCAGGAGTCAGTGAATACTGTAGACACATAACATAAGTAAATAAACACTTTAGCCAAGGGTCTTCCATTGCCTGTTTATTTCAGTCATTCCTGGCATTTCATAATTCTGTGACATTTCATATTTTATAAAAATGAAAATGTTCGTTTTTATGCAGCACAGTAATAAAAATAACTGTGCTGCAGAGCCTATATTTTAAAGCTTCAAAGTTAGTACAGGCATATTTGAAAGATTAATCTCATGTGTTTGGGATTTCAATGTGGGTCCACTTTGCAAATTTCTTGCAAAAGACATTCTGCATCTTCCATTTCTTCAACCCAGCAGGTGATGTTTTAAACCAGACTGTGTCTTTGTCTGTTTTTACTATCTCGTCTTTTATGACAGTTAGTGAAAAATGTTGCTATATAATCACCTAGGGGGGAAAAAAACATAAACCATAAGCTTTTGTCTCAAATTATATGATAATTTCCTGGATTCTTATTAGCTACCTAAATCTGCAACATTTAAAAACTAATGGAATATTAGCTCAAATTACCTCTGTTTTAGATCTTTTGTAACGACACACAATTTCCTAACGGTTCGGGATAATTCCGCAGTGAATAGTGGTGACAAACAAGTGTTTAGAACAGTGTTCTGTTAAAGTTTGTTGTCATTTAGTGTTGTAAAGGAAGATAGAATCAAATAGGCCTGTTACCCCGGGGGTCCTTCAGTATCTTGTACTCTAGACTGTTCTCACTGACAGCTTTATTATGATAGTTTATTGAAGATCAGGCCCTGACTGTCTTGTTTTGCCTGTTCTGTGAATGAACTGTGTCACGGGTTAGGGGCTGAGCTGATAAGTGGACAAAAGAGCTGTTAATAGTGGATCATTATTAAAGATTGCACGGTAACCCTGTGCCATATCTGTCATTCATACGCAAAAGAAGAGATGATGTGTGTAGCAACTCTGCTAATGTGCCTTGTGGCCTTTTGAGCTAAACTGAGGATATTTCATGCCCCTTTAATGTTTCAATTTCCAATATTTCTACTGAGGAGGGATCGATTTTGCATCAAACCTTTAATGCATCTAGGAAAAATATTTAGCCAATAGATGCTGAGCTTGTAGAGAAATGTCTGTTGGAGTACTCCGATATTAAATTAATAAATCACATCCTGCCTTACACATTTCACATGATTTATGGTTTAGTGTCTCGTTACTTTTCTTGCAGAATTTCTGATAGGGACAAAAGTAAAATATAAGAGATACAGTGTGATTGTCTCAATTCTCCTTTCAACAGGATTCCCCTTGGTGCCTGCATCCATCCACGCTGTAGCGCGGAAGAAATACTTTGATGACAAGTGAGTAATGCTCAGCGCTCCTCTGCAGTAAATACAGCAGACAGGCCAGCTTCAGTGGACAGTGCATCTGATATGGGATTTATTGTGTTTTTCCACTAGCTGCTGGATGAGTGTGGAGACCCATCTGCTTTATGTGGTTCACGGCCCCATCATGGCAGCTTTATTGGTGACTCAGCACATTTAACATTTCTTTTAACCCAACGCCTCAAATGTCTATCGTATCGAGTTTTGCATGTGTTCTGCCAGTGTGCTCTGATCTGTTTTAAATCTCGTTTAATGTTGAGGAAAATTTGATTTCGCTGTTACGTTCTTTGCGGTCGAAAACGGCGAACGCTTGTTCGGTTAAAAAAGGATTATCAATGTCTTCCGGAGTTCATTTACAGATAATCAAGCTTTATTGCGATAACTCTGTGTGAGATTAAATAAAATCTAAATAGAGCGTGTTAGTTAAGGACTATTCAGGAAACATCAGAGCTAATTTTCGTGTTTCTTTATGCCTTAGGTCAATCTGTTCTTTCTGTTGAACATTGTGCGAGTTTTGGTGACAAAACTGAGAGACACGCACCGAGCAGAGTCCAACATGTATATGAAGGCGGTGAGGGCGACTCTCATTCTCGTGCCCTTATTGGGCATCCAGTTTGTCATCTTCCCTTGGCGGCCAGAGAACCGGCTGGCGGGAGAGGTTTATGACTACATCATGCATATATTAATGCATTACCAGGTAATACCAAGTAATTACTTATTTGGAAGCCCAGAAGTAAAAATACAATATTAACACAACCATGTTTTGTATTTTGCAAGGGACTGCTGGTGGCAACCATATTCTGCTTTTTCAATGGAGAGGTAAGACTGAGCTGACAGATTAATAGTTCACAAAATGCAAATGAGATGTCTGTTTGTAGCTATTTATTTATTTAAAATCTTTTATTTTATTGCTGAAAATAAATGTTTGATGTTATTTTCTCACACAAAGCTATCATAGGGCTTCACAAGGCTTGGAATTAAACGTATAGGTTTGGAATGACACGAGTGCGGCAATAATAAAAGTATTCTTTAGGTGAATAATTCATTTAATCACATTAATGTGAAATTATAAAAGACATGGGAATCAGCAGGGACTCTGTGATACATATATTGATATCTTGGCTGTGATGAAATAAAACAGTACAGGTGGATATAATTTATGGACTTGTATTCTCACCTCATTCTGAGTTTAAATTTTGGCCTTATAGATATAATTCTAGCGTGTGTTCATCTAATGCCACTGTATGTTTTGTCCTCTCACACACCTGCTATGAATGGTGGTCTGTTTTCTCTTTACCAGAAAGTGTGTATAAAAACATTAGGATGTTGACAGTATCATAAGGTTGAGAGTATCATAAAGTAAAATATTAGAATACTTTCAAATTTACCATTTTCCCTCTAGCTCTTCAAAGTAATGCCCGTTATTCTTTTCAAATAAGAGTAATTTGAGTGAAATCACCCCCTGTGCAAATGACGTGACATTTGGGATAATGTGATGTTTTGTCAAAACACCAGTGTGATGGTGTTCAGAGGGCAGTGATGCGTTCAGTGAGTTTCCGGGTGAACACCTGGCCATGCTGTGATTCAGACATGCTGGATGTCACTTTCTGTGATTTCCCATAAATCATGGATGATATTAGTGTTGACTTCTTTTAAGGATAGTTTGGACACAACTACAGGGAAAGAGAGTATAGCTAAGAGAGCCTTTTAGTAGTTACGACACGATGCTTTCAGACACCTGTTTGTGAACGTCCCTGTGTTTTAATACACAGAAATAAGCCAGGCTTATTCTGTGTCTTAGTGAGGCATGAGAGGCGTATAAAACGGCAAAAAGTACCAGCAGGCCTGTCAAAATTCATTTACCAGACTCAGAGAAACAGACTTAGGGCACTTATGCATGACAAAACCAAGACAATGAAGACAGTTTCATTAGAATACTCAGCATGAGGTTCATGGCACAAACTCGAACGGAACGAATTAGCAGCTTTCATCCGTCTATGTGTAAGTCATGTTTTAAACATGCTGAATTATTTCTAGGCCTGGAAAACAGGTCAATTATTAGCTTATGCATGAGCGGCCTGCCTCACATCAGCACCGATGTGTGTTGCAGACTATTGTGATGCGTCCTAACAGCAGATCCTGTTTCAGGACAATAAAAGGTGCACTGACACAGAATAATATTTGCTTTGTGGCTGTGTTTGTTTACGTCTGGATGATGAATTGTTCTGAACTCAGATGTCCTGCACCCTGTGCCCCGTCTGCCCTAGATGCGCGGTTGATCCAATATCTCTGTTTGTTATGTGTTAAAAATACACAGACTGGTAATTGAATCACAATGAGTTTTCGTTAACAGCCGTTTTGGGCAGCTGAAAAATAATTGTAATAGACTTAATAGGCATACAATTTCCACACGCTCCAGATTTATCAAACATACAGCTACAACAAGAGTTAAAAGTACAGAGAAACGTATGTTGAAGTATGTGTACTGTACTGTTTTGAAGGCAAAGAGTTTTTTCAAGGTGCAGTTGACAGTCGCCCCAGCAGATATTTGCAGTTTGCTTTGTAATGTTGATCATTCCATATTACTGTATGTTCCACCGCAGGTTCAGTCAGCACTGAAGAGACAGTGGATACAATACAAAGCACAATGGGGTCAACGGAGACGCGAGCATTGTTCCATGCGTTCCACCTCCTACACCGCCACCTCCATCACCGAGGTGCCCGCGTTCATGTACCATCACGACTGCAATAGCGAACACTTGAACGGTAAACAAACAGAAGACTCTGAGCTGGTGGCCCTCAAGACAGGCGAGACGTACGCCTGACAGATCTGAGAAACGTGAAACGATCCGCAATAGCACCGGGAAAAAGAAGTTCAAGGAAAATGGAGACTGGAGACTCCATTACAATGATGCAACTTCATTGTGCATTCACAAACTCCCCCGTCTCAGACAGCGCTTAAGTGCTGACAACAACAGGACGTCCAAAGTCTGTGTGTTGGCACCAACGATTCTGTCGAGAGAGTTCTCACAGCTTCGTTTATATTCTTTACAGCTCCGCTACCGCGAGTTCAAATGAAAAGAAATACAGTCACGGGATGCATTTCTTACAATGTTGTCGTTTTGAAGCTGCTAGTGTCAAGGGCCCCTCACATCCTTTCTGGGCTCATTGGCCCTAAATGACTAAAGTTACTTTGCAGAAACCAAAGGATGTGTTGATTTGTGGGGTGTCGTTTTTCTGTTTCTGGGAAATGATCCTTGAAAGGACGGGTAGTTGATGTCTGTCGGTGAGCAAAGGAATCAGGAATCTGAACAAAAGAATTCTGTGCCTGAATCTGTCCTGATCGTTCAAGTGTCAAAGGTGGTTACAAAGATGTGTCTGACGGTCACTTTGCATCTAAATATAGCTGTTATCTGTCTTGCGTAGCTTCTGGCTGCTTTACTGTTTTCACAGCTGTACAGTTTTTGCCTTGTCTTTGTTTTAAAAGGGGACATGGAGGAAAAAGTTGAACATGGATCATTTTCGCAGTGCTGAAGTGGATTTATGAATCTGAGAAACACAAACATCAAATGAGATGGAAAAAAATACATATTAAATAACCAGAATTTCAGAGTGCAGATTTAATATCTAATTTTGTCTGAATCTTGGTTTTGTTGTTTTGAAGTGCTTCTTAATAAGCACATTCCCGGCGGGCAGTCAAAATCCACCATGTAATTAATGCCCCAAAACTGGTTCTTTCATCCAGTTCAAGATTTTCAATCAGTAATCAATACCTCTTTATGCCTTTATTTTGCAGCAAAGTACTTGTGGGACTGACTGATTTAAGCTGAAAAAAGGACTTGACAAAATAACAAAAACAGATAAGCACTTTAAATCAACAGTGTTTTTAACATCTAAACAGCCAGTGTTAGGACTATTGTTATGCTTAGAAGAATAATATAACATGCTTGCTTAAGAAGCACCATATTTCCTGATGTTAGTGTTTTCTGAAGAAAAATCTACAGCTCGCCATTTTATTCCGCACATTGAAAAGGGCGTAGAACACAACCAGCCTGAAATGGCCTCCAGCATGCATGACATGATAGGCAGCTGTCATACACAGTTTGCATTAGATGACCTGTGATTACAGCGATAACCAACCGAACAAAATATTTAGTGCACATGTGCAAATAGGTTTTTTTAAATAAAGGTTAAAATTATACAGTATGCATTGATTATTGCTAAATGACAATTGAATACCTTATGTTTAAATATTACTTGGAAAAAATAATTTATGGATTTTCAATATAGAAATGTAAAGAGATTTGTTTTTTTAAAGTTGCTCAAATTTCCTAATAATGTGAATTTTTTAAATATGATAGAGTTATAGCAGAACAGTTATGGTATAAATATTTAATAAGAGCAGTCTGGAAACAAGCGTGTTTATTTTTTTGTAATGTTTATTTTTTGATTATATGGGACACTGTATGACACTGTACTTTTATTTAAAATGAAACTTCAAGCTGTACATAATGTGTTGTGTTTCCAGGGGTTTGGGGTGAAATTGTGACTGTTGGCTCATTTCATTGTGAGTTGTGTCGATATCCTGAACTTGGTATTTACCATGTAAATGTTTTAGTCTAACATGACATTTGTTTATCATGGTGTATATACCAGCAGTCCGTCAGTCCATCATTAAGCTTGTTGGAGCTTTTTTTAAAAGCTTGTTGGAGTCTTTTAGGCTTCGTTTCTTGATCACATTTTGTACATAAAATTAAATTTGGCTTACAGCTCATAGCGTCAATGTGACCCTGAATAATTCCTTCTATTTTTACATATAAGTACATAACAACAATCCTGTTAAAAAAAGAAAACAGAGCATATATAACCTCATACAACATAATTTAAACATAATTTAAACCCCTTAAACATAATACCAAATCTAAAGCCATTTTTCTGTACACTACATACTGTATGTCCTTAGCAAAATGGGGAGAGAATCTTATTGTGGCATTTCAGTTTTAGTTTAAAGGTTTAACATCACGGCTAATCACGTTCAGCCTAATTGACTTTTGTGACTCAGATCTGGTTTGATCTTGCCTGGGGTTGTGCAACCACCGACAACAGTTCTAGATATTTCTGGCATAGCCAGTGTCACATCCAGTAAGCATCAGCCACTACAGGTGCAGGACTGACAAATGCTCTTTGCTGCTAACATGTGCTGTCTTCTCTCTGCCCATTTCAGACAGCTGTGACCATAACAAATACATGGCCGTAACAAACACTTTTAACATTACAGATCAACTGATTTTGATCTGTAATGTTTCCTCAACAGTGGTTGTAAAACAGTTTATAAGAATAGGATGGTAACGAAATATGTAAGAACAGAGCGCACAAAATTTGGTTTGGTTCTAGTGTGTCTGTTATCCACAGTGTTGTTTTAAGACAGTGTAACATTTTAGTTTTTTATGTGCTTTTTTTGTTTAGGATTGGCCCAATATTTGGCACACGAAACAAATACATTTGGCCCAATCCTTTGGCACAGTTTATTGAGTAATGTATGCAATTACATTAGAGCTTTGCACTTTTATTGATGAATCTTCTAAACAAATTGGCCTGATACACTATTCTAATCATTACCTTGGAGAAGAAAATCTGTAAAAAAAAAAATTTCACCTCCGATCTCAACACGCATAAAGTGAGTTTGATTACGGGAAGTTTTTATACATTGGGGTAGTTATGCGTAGAGAGTGAAGCGAATAAGCTCACACTGTCAAAATGTCTCAGGTTTGATTCTGAAAATATTTTGCTTTGTCACAATTTTCTGTTCTGTCACAGTTTCTTTTGCTATTGGTCCAGAGACGACAGTCTACTGATGTGGTTTTGTTCTGCGATTTCCATCAGATATAAACTTATGAAAAGGTTTCACCGTGTTCTGTCTTTTTTATTCAGTCACCATTTATGAAGTACACAATATTTGCATTTTGGTTGTTTAATATTTAATGAACGCTTTTTAAAACTGACAAATTACAGGCAGATGATGTCATGTGCATCATTTCTTTTGACCTCACTTGTGTGTGAAGAATCATGAAGAATCATACTATACATACATAGCTTTTATACCTGCCTTTTATATTGGATCCCAGTAGTATCTTCAAATTGAACAGACACCAATATGTCATTTGCATTCAGTTTCAACACTGTTGATGCCATGTCTCATGAACCATTTTGATATTAATATTTAGTCTTGTCATAGGAAGTAGATTTCAAAGCAGCATGCATACTTGAAGACTACATAAAACAACACAACGATCATATGTTTCTTCGTGGAACCTGATTGTGCTTTTCTTCCCAGGCATTTGAATATCTTTTATCTTTTTGTGTTTAAAACAATGAGAGCAGATTCAATTTTCATTACAGACACAATTGTATCATTAGGTTCTATCACTCCATATAAAAACAATATCACTCAGTACATCTGTATGAACACATACAAAATGATCATTTTCTATAAATGGTTTTCATAAATGTACTTAAGCCAATGCACACGTCGCATTAGAGATTCAAGTAGTAGTAATGGTAAAAAGTTTTCTCTGCAGATTTGCATAGATGTTTCCTTCTAATGTAATGCTGCTGTTAATTGCCGCTGTGATATCAGAGCATCCATTAGTGCTATTATGATAAAACTGAACTATGGCCTGATAGTGTACAGTCTTATAGTTCACGTGTGTCTTTATATTGTGGACATCATCAGTTTCAGTTTTTACATATTTTCTGGACAGTATAGATATGTTTTTAAGCATATGATTTGTAGAAAACTGGGCAGAGAACATTTTTCATTGTCAATTTACTTTTGCCCCAAACATTGTAATTAATGCTTAAATTTCACAAGGCTTCTGTCAAGAGGAATTAGGCCAAAAGGGATACAAATTTGGAAGTTAACTGTGAGTTTGGCAATTAAACTGTGAGCATGTTAATTATGAGTAAACTAAACATTTGAGGCTAGGAAATATTTTTTTCCTCAGGTGTTTTGATGCCTTGCATATTTCTAGGCTAGAATTTTAGACATTTTAACAAATTAAACTACAATTTTATATTTATTTTTGCAATCCCAGTAATAATTGCAGTAATGGGGGAGGGGAGTTTTGGTGGTAGGCTGGCAGGATGGGTCTGCTGTCACAATGCAAAATAATTGCAAATTATTTTTTGCATTTTATGCATTTTTTTTAAAGAAAGCTTATTTAAATTTGATGTTATGGTCAAAAAATACACTGGATGTTCCTGACAGTTTTTGTAAAAATAATTCACACACTCCACAGCTTCATACCTTGAGCTTGACAGATAAAGATGATCTGTTATCTTTAAAAACATGTCTGGTAATGAACAAACTGAGCAGCTAAATATATAATTGATGTAAAGGATTTGGGAAAAATGGAAAAACAAACATGAAATATGAACACATTTTGCTGAGCAAGTGTAAGCAAAACAGTTCTGAAGACTGTCTTCATATTTGTGGTTGAGTACCATTTATCTTAATGAATCTTTAGACATAGAAAAGGAGCGTCTAACAGCAGGGGCCTCTCAGAGTTTTCTCAAAGCTTGAGTTTTCATTTGAATACATGGTGAGCCTGTCAGGTCTAGTTAGGAATAGTTGAGTTTTAAGCATGAATTATCGCCCACGTCTAGTTCTATTAATATGCACAAAAATGTGAGCATTTTTTAGAAGAAACTAACTAAATCTGGAAATCTTTAAACATGATGTTGGATATTATATAAACGTGATATGTGTTGATATAGACACATTATTTGGTATGCTGGTTTGCTGAAAACAGAAACACAATTTGAGTACATAACTCAGTTTTGCCTCCTTAAATCAACTGCACATTAGTAAATTACAGTAATTATAGTGGTAAAATCATAGTAAATTGCTCAATAGATTCTGAGTACATGTAGGAACACAAAGATTTTTTTATAGTGTGAGATTTTTAGGAAGAAATAGAAACATTTCACATAATGTAACTTTCTCCCTTGACCAGTGTGCTATAAATATCTTCATACACA
>JAZGTI010011613.1:0-16467 GCA_036877585.1 Botia kubotai | reverse complement strand
GACTATGTCTCGAAACAGGAAATCCACTCACTTGTTAGTACTTTGAGGACATAAGGGTTCTTCTGCTGAATGGTGTGTGTGAAATCAAACCGGGCGTTGCAGCTGTAATCAGTGCTGGCGTCTTTCGGCAGAACATTGGAGAAGAACAGATCTCCATTCAAGCCCATTGACACTCGCTTGTCCTGCGCGATGGGCATGATGGCTGTGGAAGCAGAACGCAGAATGATCTCCGCTCATGTTGTTTCATGTAACTGGTTGCACAAACCCAGCTAACTGGGAACGTTCTCAGAACGTTGGCTGTATGGCGAGGTGACTGAGGAAGGTTGTGATGCGAGACAATCACAGGAAGAGAAAAACTCACAGCTGTCCATCCAGAAGGTTTCGGGAGGGGGGAGGCCGGGGGGCGGGTTACAGGGAAGGACGAGCGACGCTCCCTCCTGCACTACCACCGGCTCCAAAACCTCCTTCGGCCACAGAGGAGATTCTAAACAAAAGAGAAAAATGTTCCAGAAAATAAGAATTGATGTAGTAGCAAACAACCATTCCTCTGTGTGTGTGTGTGTGTGTGTGTGTGTGTGTGTGTCAGCTGGCTCTCACTGGACACTCGCAGCTGGATTTTGTTAGAAACTGCCGTGCCCAAGTCGTTGGATGCGAAACACTGGTATTCCCCCTCGTAATCCTCTGGTTTCCCACTGCTTCTGATCTCCAGCGTTCCCGAGCCCTTCCGCACGGTCACCCGCGGATCCTTTGCCACGTTAAAGAACTTTCCATTCCGCCTCCACTGAAACCTGCACAGACCCGCCACACAGAGAACGTCAGCCAACATGATGCAGTTCATGCGACAGGTTTTACTGTTAGAACCTTCAAATGATGAGGACCTTCATTAGAACCTGAAACAGGATCAAACATCAAGCAGAATTGAACTGAACATCTACAGTTTCATCTCACTCAAATGTAAAGTTATGTAAAGTTCAACTCTACATCTAAACGCTGGCACTGTCAGGTTTGGCCACTGGGTGTCGCTCTCACAAGAACGCGCTGGTCTTTGTGCTTATGCTAATGGCCTTCTGGTTTCATTAGAGTCACAGAATTGACAGAATGAGATAGAGTGAGACAAACAGCATGATAGGGTGTCAGGACGGTTCACAAATGAGAGCTTTTTAATATTTCAATCAAGCTGCTTCTAGACAGCCGTATGACTGGATGGAAAGCAAACTGAGATATTTTTCCTGAGAAACAAATTGCAGTGATTCACACGTCTCCTTCACGAGGGTTTCAGAAGATATCCCCACAATCTGCTCAAACCTCGATACTTAAGACAGAACATGACTCAGAACTCAAACTGCTAATCAGTAAAGTTTTCTTCTGGGTTCAGACATACGAGGGTTCTAACGAACTGAAAAGGTAAAAGTGGCGAGAGATGGAGAAAGACAGGACGAGATGCTTCCACAGAACACTGAAGAACGGTTCCTCTGTTCTTACACTGGCACTGGGTTCCCTTTGGCCTCGCACTCAATGATGATGTTATCTCTGGGGTCCACAATGTAGTCCTTCGCTGACTGCTTCACAATGGTGGGGGGCTGTTTCACTGTGAGTGGGTGGGTGAGAGAGAGAGAGAGAGAGACAGTAAGAGAGAGTAAGAGAGACAGAGAGAGAGAGAAAGTTCTTTCTCAATGGTTCTCCTGGACTATCATTTCCAACAGTGATGCAGTAACACTTAACACAGTTAATGAGAGACACTTACACCCTGCCTGGATCTGTGCTGTTAGTTCCAGATAGGAGCGGATGGAGAGAAACAGATTCAGTGTGGAGAGAGCAACAGAACATTAACAACGATTATTAAACCATCAAATCAAGTAGAGCAAATTATTATTGTTTTTTATTGTTATTTGAATTGTAACTTACGGTCTAGTGGCACTTCGATTGGAACCGCCCCTTTTGAGAGCAGCAAGATGATTGACAACACAGTGAGTGCCGCCCACCGCCCCCGCGTGCACATCTCTCTCCTCTGATTGGCTGAGCCCTCCCGTCCCAACTCCCTACTGGTTTAGCCACACGCTTTGAGTCACACTGTATAACCTGTGAAGAAGGAAAAATCACTCTTTAAAGAACTTTGTTGTACAGTTATTTGTAATTTACTTTATTATTAATTATTATTATTATTAATTATTATAAATGATAACAGTCACACACTTTTGTTGGGCTGATGTCAGTCAGAACTGGATAACACAGATCACATTTATCTACCGAGTTACCGCACAACACCTAAATAAATCACTGCAACACAATATGACAAAACCTGCCGAATGCAGACTGACATCAACATGTCCGGACCAATCAGAACACGGTCCAGCTCAGTGGAAATATGGGCTCAGGCCAGAACACATGGCCATAGAGATCATCTGGTCCACATCCAGTTTGCATCTTTAATTCATGATGAATAAAAAAAAAAGAGTGTGTTTGATGGGCTAATTCAGGGCTGAGAGGTTTCCTGTGCGGCAGTCAAACATTATAGACGGAAATTTCCCCTTGCAGGCCGCAGAAACAGGGTGGTACTGTATGGATGAAAGGAAAGATGACGAGACAAAAGGACGGATAGTGTTCTGACCGGATCCAGTGATGATATCATTTCATCCTGTCTGTTACGTACCCAAAATAAAACACAATACAATGCACACGTTTGCTGTTTATCCTTACTATAACATTACTATATCATAATTGGCCATCTAAACACCTTGACGATAAAACTGGTCTATACACACACACACAGGCCAAGCCAGGAATATTGTGTAAACAGGAATGTGTTAAATAATATCCACTTTGAAATACAACACGTCATCAAATGTGTATTCTTTAAACACAATATCTTTCAGCTGTAACGCTTGTATTGCGTCATATGTATAGACAGTGATGCGATGACAGTCATACATCATGCATCCTCGCCACACATGCTGCTGCATCGGCCTAAACCAACTAACTTAGTCTCCAATCGCCAGTTGACTAACAATAATACATTTGACCGTCAGTATCTCTAAGTGAAGCCGCGTTGATATTTACATGCATATAACCCGTTAATAACTTCCCTTTAAAGGCTGTGGCCATTTGCGCAGAGCATTAGCAATGAGACCGCATCACCCGGAGATGCGCAAAGAGGGTGAAACACGGACTGACCGAGGAACTGGCGACCGCTGTTAACCAAAGCAACACCAGCATTAAATAAAGCACAAAAACTGGCTTCTCCATCAGCCAGACTGTTTTGATCGCCTCTGCATCCACGCCAACTATTTGTAAATCGCATCAAACCTGCGATAACATCTGCTTACCTGCGTTGCGCTGGTTTGGCCACGTGTGATGCGGTCTGCTTCTCTCCAAACGCGCAGTGCATTAGTGCTTCTCCGGTAATGCGGTAGAAGGCTGGAAATATCCTCTCTCGCCTCGCTGTCCGTGAGTGTGCTTCAGCAGAGCGCGCACCCGCTTCCCACGCTCGCTCTCGTCTGTACGGAAGCGTGGGATTCTGGAGTGCGCGCCCCCGATTACAGCCGGACAGGTGATGTGCAGGCGCGCGATCATCCGCATTCGCATCAGTTACGCCACACAACTTAAACCTTCGTTTACAATCACGGGATAAATTTAGTTAGCAATAATAATGCAGTACATTTATAGGCACGTTAGTATTATAAAGCACCGTGTAAATGTGATTAAATGTACGATGCGCAAAAATGACAGTGAAAGTAGAGTAACACACTAAATGCACACTAAAAACAAGGTTACAAGTTACAGTACAACTCACTAACCAGTAGGCCACAACCGTGAGAACTGCTAGCAATCACGTTAGACATGTTGTTGCATCAGGTAACGTAACAATATCTGTTAACCATGAATGTCTGAATATGCTAATTTGCCCAATTGCCCATGTAGAAAATTAGAGGTGTGCTTTGTAATTAGCAAACTGTTCATCAGCCTAATAAACGCTACCGGCTATTCATGACTTTTACCAAACGATGGCGCTATAATTTCATTTGACTTACAATAAGAAGCATTAAGAGAGCGAAATATCACTTAAACAGAGGTTTTCAAACCCAGTTAAAACCAGCTCAACCAGCAAGCACTTACTAGTTTGGCCAGGCTGAGAGACTGTTCTATGCTTGCTAATGCCCGCTTAAACCAAGAAAAATCAGTAAATCATCTCAGATCTGTTCGACTACCATTAGTCAGCACGTGTGTTTTGAATACAACTTCTGATAAAGCAGACTACATTTAAAGCTGCAGTCCGTCACTTTTTGTGGATTAACAATGAACACACATTAGTTATTGCGCAAACACATAACAGATCAGTGTCCAAAACGGTCCTCTTACACCGATTTGCAAGTTTGCATTGTTATAAGTACACAAATTATAAACAATGGTTTATAATTTGAATGACCGGGTACGATCTGCCAGGAAATGTCTGTCAGGCTTCCTTTGACTTCAACACACATAACAGAAAGTAAATAAAAAAGCTAAAGTTATGGACTGCAGCTGTTGTTGTTATAATCAACAGGAATGTCTGTGAGTGGTTTCAGTTTGACTGGGATGTTCCTGGAACTCATCCACGTGTTTGTGTGAAAACACACGTGTGGTATATAAATAACCTGTACACATGCCTTTATTATTATCAAGCTGGATAAACATTACCAGCTGACATGCACAACTATGTATACTTTCACTTTTCTTATGTCTGTGCTGTCACCCGCTGTCAAACTATGTACACTTTCACTTTTCTTATGCCTGTGCTGTATCATAGCAACACGACTAGTTTGCATAGCATTTGTGTGATAGCCATGCTCAACTCTAAAGCTGCTCCTTGTTTTGGTATTTGTTTACGTGTTTATTTTGGTACCTGTCGTGGGTTATTTGTGGTCATCTGTCTGTAATATAATCCTTTCCCTTCACTTGCAGTGTGATCTGATCTGCATCTTCCTTCACCCTCTGCTGAGAGACGAGCAAGCAGGAAGAGTTTTAAATGCCCTTCATAACAAACCAGCAGGTTTGTTTCTGTCGGTTGTCTTCTTAACAGCCATACACAAGCACATACATCTACGCTATGAATATGAACTGTATGAGTTCATAGACGATTAATTTAAAATGCACACATTTAAAGTTCACGTCCAGTTATCAGGGTTAATGTAATAGTCACATGGTCACAACCTGTCAGTGCAGCTGATTGGACCAGAATGACGACGTGACACTCTGTTGTTGGCCAGAGTTTGATCTGGAACTGTTGTGGCACACATTAGACCAGTGTGCTGTGTGTGTGCAGGCCCAACCCAACACAAGTTAGTGTCTTTGATTTTTCAAGTTGTACGATATGTTAGTAGGATGTCAGTCAGTCACTGTCTTGGCTAAACTAACCTGTGGTAAAGGTTAAAACACGTTTGTGTCTCGTTAGTCTGCGCTCTAAAAATCCAATTACTTTATTTACTTAATCCACTTTAACTGTACCTTGCAGACAGATGCAGGCACACACACTGCATTTGTAATATGAATTTTCACAGGCATACACCTGTTCAACAATCAAGTTTACTTTCTCCTCATCCACATGTGTGTCTTGGGTTTTTAAAATATGACAGCACACATTTTTATATGCTAAAAATGGTTTAGAAGGAAATTGACCTTGGGGTCAGTGAATTCTTACCTGGTACATAAGCATAATCAACAATCAATAATCAAGATTTTCTGTTTAAAAATGGTTGATTTGCATGTTGTGAAACTTACTGGACTGCTTTTTGTATTTGTTTTTCAAGTACATTGGCAGTTTAATTGGTTAATTTTTGGCTTAAGACAAGTTTTGTCAGTATTTTCATTGCTCCTTAAGAAAGTAAATTTAATGCTAAATATACTACCGTAGCTTTTCTATTTCCTGGGAAACCTACATTGAATAAAAATTTTCATAACAGTCATACAGCCTTCAAACAAACTTCAGCGTTATCAGCGAGGTCAAAGTAGTCTGTGTTCTGTAGAGTTTTCTAACCAGAAAAACCAGCTCAGACAAGCTTCAAATGTAAAACATTTAAAAAACAAAGTAAAACAAATAAGATTAGCATACTGTAAAGGCTATACTGTAAGGCTATAAAGAATATACTATATACTTTTGATGTAAATTATGGATATAAATGGTTTTTTTCCCACATTTTTAATTTTTAGACAAAAGTTGTGTGTTTCTTCAAATTGTAACTTTGTAAATTTGCACTTAATAAACGCACAGGGAAACCAATCTGAACACATTTGAATTTATTGCTTTGTAAACAACACAAAATGTTGTTTGTTGGGTAGAGAACTATATTCACACACATTCTCTTGTTCAGTTGTGGGTAAGAATTACATCAGGTTACGGTTCCTCATTAAAACTTAATTACCTGTGTGAACATCACTATGTTCTTCCACATTACTCATTAGTGTTAGACAGATCTCTAGAGAGTTGACACACAGTCTGCTTCATCCGTGTTAATAGATCATAATATACCACCCCACTGAGAGGACAGTTAATTAAGACAACCTGGGAATGTTAGACTTAGAATAAGTCTGTGAACTAGTCTGAAAATAACTAGAAAAACATTATATATACATTTGATCCAGAAATTGCTCTAATATAGAGTTTGGTTTATCATTATCTTATGTCTGTTAAATGTTTTGACTATATAACACGACAGACGCCACGTAGAATGATCATTTTAACACGCTCCCTTAGCGCACTAGCGTGACGGAGTGATCTTTAGAGACCCTCCCTTACAGCATTTTCTGATGAAATCTCTCGGCTAAGCTGCAGTTGACGAGCGAGCGACACGGAATCAAGACGAGCCTCAACACTACATGATTGCTGTGTAAAGACAATTAACATCGAAACCAGTTTGATCACTATATCCCAGGCTCGGTTTTGATGTTATTCGCGGTTTGGGTTGAATCGTACATTATTTTCTTTTGAAAAAGCGCGGCGGCGGGCGGGCTCGACTGACAGCTGAAGACTCTCGCTTCCCTCAGACGACAAAATGGCTTTTGTGTCGAGTTTGATGTTGGATTATACTGCTGTGTTTCACTGTCCCATCGCCTCGAAACATCTTTACTGTGCTTCTGTCGTCTCCACCTTCCCCTCGAGTCAAAATAAATGGTGTTATTTACCTCAGGACGGCACAGGCGTTAACGCTGCGGTGAATATGGACGCGGACGGTAATGGTGTCGCCTGGCGCCGGGTCGGACTCTAAAAGTTCACTAATATTTACCACTATTTATAGATGCTGGATCAGTGGAAAAATCATTTCCTCGTAGCTAACATTTAGCCAAAACTAAGTTGTTACAAGGCTTAGTTTGCCACTAGCTGCGACAGCCGGCTTTGTCTCATAAGGCCGTATCTGATTTTTGTCTGAAAAGAAACTGACATTTTATTTAACACGTAAACTTTAAAACAACCTCTGGAGATTTCTCTCGACTCCAGCACTTCTATGCAAACCTGTCAGGAGAAGCGGAGCCGTCGCTGAGTTTGAGTTCAATCATCTGGAGGTTTGATGCACTTTTTGGCATTTTAGAGGAGAACATGTTCAGAAGTATGAGCGCACGTGGACACGCTTCTCAAGAGGACTCGCGGCCCGCGCGTGACAGTGACGGGAGCGCGGACAGCTCGTGGGTCTCTCTGGTCTCCAGGCCGGCGTGGTCCTTCCTGCAGAGATATTTACCGGGAAGGGCGCAAAATCTAGATTTTGGGAACTCTCTGATGGGGGGTCTCGCTGATCCCTCTCTGAAAGTTGCATACTTCCGGTGTCAGCATGAAAACGCAGCGCGTGTGTCTTGCGGAGACCCGGGGACTCTGGCTTGGATAACCCACGATTCACTGCGCGAACTGGGGATCCAGAGCACCGCACAGAAGGATTTCAGCGTGCAAAAGCAGGCGCCGGTCGGATACCTCGGGGCGGCGAGAAATTATCTCAGCCAGTTGCTGATGAGCGCGTCCTCCGCGCAGGAGAAAAGGCGAGCGGGAGGCGAGCGTGGGAAACCGGAAGGCGGCTGCGCATGGTGCGCGGATGCGGTGACTACGCGCTCTGCCAACAGCTGGTGGGGTGGACTTTGGGGGTCCGTGGAAAGCCCTCAAAACTGGCTGCTAAACGTACCACAAAGTAGAAAAGAGACTGGTACAAACTGGCAGGACTGTGAAGAGCATCACATTGTTGCTTATTGTCATGGTCACTCGCTGGCTGCCATCGCCGTGACAACTGAACTGTGTGTGTGGAGAGATAATGAGGGTTCAATACACAGCGAAAGCACTGGAACCTTGTGCCCCAAAGGGCAGATCCACAATGCAGGCCTACCCACAGCTAAACCAGAATCTCTCACAAACTCACACCAGCTTCCACCCCTAGATGATGAGCAGAAGAATGGTGTGCAGTCTCTAGTCTGTAGTAGAACCTTCAGTGAGATTGAAGTTCTGACCCCAGATCAGGACAATGGCTACTTCAGCTTGGAGGAAGGACACTCATACAGTAAGCTTTGTAGCATGAGGCTGCTTTCGGAGGAGCAGCAGGTGTCAGAAACAGACGGGCATGTTGCCTCTGGGAATGACTCCTCACAGAGTATCGCTGCAGGGAATGAGTCTCCTAGTGTGCCAGTCAGCTGCAAAGAAAATATTACGCATAAGGGGAACGATTCTGAGCTGTCTGAAACTGAGAAGAACGCAGAGGAGACATCACCTGTATCTGCAGCAGCTAAAGACCCGCCTGCTTTGCCAACCCCTCAGTGTCAAAATAAGGTCATCGCCTACATCATGGGCAGCCCTTGTAGCGATGGTTCTGAATCTGAGGATGATGGCGATCAGGAAAGTAATGATGAAGATGATGGGTTTGACAGTGAAGGTTCATCTCACTTCTCAGAGGATTCAGAAGACAGTGACGACGAGTCGGAGGGAGATTCTGACGGCGAGGATGCAGACTCTGAGACGGAGAGACTGTGGAATTCTCTGTGCCAAAACGGGGATCCCTACGATCCCAGGAACTTTACAGCTCCCATAAGGACGATCTCCAGACCAACCACTGCTGCAGAATCCTCAATCTCAGAGTCTCCACCAGCACACGCGTCTTCTCGCCTCTCCCCTCCACCTCCTCACCCTTCATCCCCCTTACTTTCTGAGAATGAGTCCAGTGAGGAGGCGTGTGAGATGGACGAGGAAAATCTGGGACTGTGGAACTCCTTCAGTTTCTCTGCAGATCCCTACAGTCTCCTCAACTTTCAGGCCACAATACAGACTCGGAAGCTCCCTAAATCGTGTCGGAACAAGGCGTCACCTCGAACCCCACACTACAAGAGGAAGGAGGCCGAGGAGAGGCTGGACAGTGGCTTTTCAGATGTTTCTCCTGTGTCGTGCTCAAACACTGTGATGGCTGCTCAGCTGAAGAAGGTTTGTACAACTTCATCAGTTTTTCATAAACAACATTCTGAAACGTGCTTGTGTAACTTCAACTGTCTGTATGTTCTGTTTGCTTAAAAGGTATAAAGTATTGGAGAGTGCTGGTGTAGCATGAGAACACCTTACTAATGTGTGTGGAATGGACGAATAAATCAGACATAATTACTCTTCTTGAATCACACACTTGTTATGAGACCATTAGTCTTGTTGCAGATGAAACACAATGTCGTCTGTATATCCACTTTATCACCTCTAGTTTACAAAAACATCAGTCTTTGTAATTAAGTCAGTGTCAGGGTTGGTAATTTCCTTATGTATGTTCATATTAAAATGTCAACAGAAACGCAGTGTGTACATATTAGACTGTTTTAAATAGATGAGTTAGTTTACTGATGGATGAGTTTATTGACCTTCTGGGGGAAATTGGGACATTACAACAAGTGGGAGAGAAACAACAATAAATGACTTTATGGTCCTCAGCAGTCCTAAAAAAAAGATGAAAATGATGTAAAGTTGTGCAATATCAGATTTTTTCCTCTGCTTGTGATAATCTGATGCAATGGTTCTGTTTGGCCGTAACCAGGGAGACAGCATTCTGCCCCGTTACTCATCATCACTTGATGGTTTGTTTTGTGACATCACACTAGTCACAGTCATCGGCTGTGGTCTGGATGAGGAACAATCTCACACGTCATATTTAGCAATTAAGCGTGCAGTCACGTTGCTTAGCAACAGTACAGTTATCTGCCTTTAACTATCCTTAAACCACGCTTTTAAAAGAGCATTGTGTACGCAGCATGCATGAACGCATTAACTGCAAGGAACAGAATGCTGCACGACAGGTGAAACTTTGCAATACTTGTCAGTTAAACTCTGGTTGCATTGTTGTTTCTTCTGCAGGTGCAGTTTGTGGAAGAGGTAGAGGAGTTCTACGCCAGCAGCGATGAAGATCGCCGCGGCCCCTGGGAGGAAATGGCTCGCGACCGCTGTCGTTTTCAGCGCCGTGTTCAGGAAGTCGAAGAGACGATCAGCTACTGCCTTTCCCCGACTTTCCGCCTGGACGTTTTTCAGAGACTCTGTAATACTAGCTAATTAAAAGCCTTGTTTGTTGTTGGACAATGTAAACAATGAATAAGAAAAATATCAGTGGTTGATTTCAGGGCATCAGGAAAGCCCTTAACTGTTCTCATAAGGGCTGACAAGTCACAAATCCAGTGAACTCTTGAAGTGTCTTCTGTGTCAGGTCACCTCACTGGAGTCATGTTGATGGTCTGTGTTATGTGCTGATCTTCAGTGTGGAGTTTGAAAATATGCATTTTGTTTCTCACGAGACACACTCTCCTTTCTTCCCCTTATCACATCGCTTCATTTTAGGAAAGAAAAATAATCCCATTCAACTGTTGGAGTTCCATCTGTTTTAAGTTCTTCACCTCAATGTTTAAAAAATGAATCGTTTATGGACATTACACAGAAAGGCACTAACTTCATCCCTGTGTGGGACACTCCATGTTTGTCTTTTACGACTGTTCGTGCAAAAGTATTTTTGAGGGAAAGATGAAAGGCAAAACCCCTGTAACATGTTAGCTTTGCATTTTCGCTTGTTTTCATCTAGCAGGTCTTCTTACAAACCCTCTTGTGTTGTAACCTCAAGCCAAAGATAAACCTAACTTCTGCTCTGAATGAAGACCAGCCTCAGTGTTTGAAGCTACATGTGTGTCTAGGGTATGAAATCATCCACTCATTATTCACACTAAACCTAGTGGTGGTTTGCCAGAGCTGAACAATGTTTATATCAGTATGTGTTCCTGTGTTAAGAGTGGATATATGGATGTGGGCCTTAGTGCAATGTGTTTGTATGATCCTAAATGAAACGATTGTCTTATTCTTATTTATTGGGCACACTCGTTTAACGTATGGAGATCACTGCAGTGTGACGGGGTGTTTTCTCTCAGTGAGAAAGAGTGAAATCTTGACAGTAAAGGTGAAATGCAGGGACATTATGCATGTTTTTGATCTGAACTATATAATATGCTTGATGTTGAAGCATAAAGGTAGTTTGTTAATCACTAATTAAGAAAGCATTTTATTTTTGTAACATTTAGAAGATAAGCATCTTGGATTTGTGACTGAAAGTCCTATTTAATTAACATTCATTAAAAAGGAATACAAGAAATATTGTTGTTTATTCTTGCCTTATTTTTACTGTATATTAAAATTGTAGAACGTTTGCAGGAATCCAGCCAATTAGATTTCCGAGAATACAAATGGCCCCGCCTCCCTAAACTTCTCTTTGCAACGCCCATTGCAGCCCTTCAGTCCTCACAGAACTTCCTACATACAATAATAAGTTTCATTTATTATATTAGTGGTTTTGAGCACTTATCTTCATTTACAATTAAACGTTTTGTCTTTGTGGGTGAGCGTTTCGTCTGAGACCAGCGACGCTGCAACAAAGATGGAGATGAAATTAAATATCTTAGGTGTGAAACATACATTATTTACCTACAGTTTTTTGTTATCGTCGTACTGCCACTTTAAAAGGTAAGACGTGTAATTTGGTCACACAAGCCTATCGCCTCTAAATGAGCAACACTTTTAATTGATTAACCTTTTCATTGGTACTGTATGTTCACCTGTCATTCATTCTTTGTTCACTAGAGGGCGCTGTAAACCATTTGATTGTCTGGGATGACCACGTCTTTAAAAGCTGGTATTTTTGTTGACGATATTTCTGTAAATTACTAGCTAAGTTCACGAAACACGTAACTTTATTTTTAAATAATGTATCACATTTTTAACAATGAATCACATATAGAAATTTTTGACTGCAGAAACTGTAACACTATATATATTATGGAATATTATTTTCCTCTCCCTCCACCGTCCTGCACTGTATCCATCAGCATCCATCCGGCCCCCATCCATCTCTACATCTCCCTCTTTCCTCCCTCCTTCCTCCTCCCTCCTTCCCTTCTCTTACCAGTATTGATTGACGGCACAGAGCAGGTCACGTGACACTTAAACACCCAGGGGTTCTTCAGTGAGCATGCTCAGTAGAGCCCCTCCCCTCCTGTCTCCATTCCTCCAGGACGATGTCACACCCTCCTTTATGCATTCTTCACAGGAGAGAGATTGTGTTATTGTACAGCATCTTACAGTGGATGTCCGCATCATCTGATCTCGATGCTGTTTTGTTTATTAGGGCTCTTGCGCTTTTCTATTGCTTTGCTGTTTATTTGAAGCTGTTAATTGATTCATTATTTTCTAAGAATAATCATATTATAATTTAATTATTCGTTTCGTTTTGTGGATATATCAAGATTATTAAAAACATCAACCGTCAAAACACAAGGAGCTTGTAGGAGTTTTCTGGTGAGTGTGTATTTCTGTTTATGTGGGATTCGGTGTGTATTTCTCTGCTTAATGAAAACACATTTTTAACGCAGTGTTTGTTTACTGAAGGGCTGTTTTTGAGTGCGTTCACACACGTATGTTTAATTCATGTGGAAGCAGGAAAGTTTTTGGCTGAATATTTAATAATCGTGGCAGGATGACTTATTGTCGACGCACGCGAGCAGATGCATCACATCCAGCGTGCTGAATGTTTTCATCTGGTTGGTCCTCGTCTGGCATGCGTCATTTCTTGGGTGTTGCCCGTGGTTACAGATAAGGGGGTCTCTCCAGATGGGTTTTGTTCCTCCTCGTCCCTCTTCATGCCGTCACCTGTCTGTCTTTGATTTGTCTGTTTCCCTCCTTCTCTTTGAATGCTGGGTTTGTTGGAATCAAGCAGAATTGTGTTGTGCTGTCCAGCATGCAGAGAAACCCAAGAGTGGTCCTGTCTCTGGATGTCTTATAAAGTGCTAATCAAATATAAATAAGCAATCAGATGGTTATACCTAGCTAACATTCTCAAAACGTTGGTTAACATTCTCAACAATGTTAGTAGAATATGTTTCTAACATGATATTTCATGTATTGAAGACGTTGTTCTTAAGTAGTCAGTGGAAATGTTGCCGAATTTAAAAAAATGTTTAAACATGTCAAATGTATAACTAATCAATAATATTAGTACAACATTTAAAAAACTGGACAAATACTTTTAAAATAACGTTTTGTTACTTGGGAATAGAAATGTTACAGAAACATTGTTACAACCTAAACTTGTTAGCTGGGTTAATGTGTGTCTGTGTGCAGAAGTAAATCTTGTGCTTTTCCACTCGTTTGCATCTGTTCTGGAAGCGCACTAGCTCTCCATCCCCGACACCACATGCTGCAGGAAATCTGTTTGTGTTGACACTCTCCCTCTCTTCTGTTTATCTGCCACGTGATTGGTCCGAGCAAAGGAAGTGCATCTTTCAACTCTGGTTCTCATTGGCCGGAGTGCAGAATCTGTCCCGTTGGCTTTTATGCGGTAACGGGTTGTAGTTTATGCTTAAGAGAATGTAATCAGGAAAAGTGCAGCTCTCAGCTAGATCTGAACTGACCTTCAGTGTCCTTCAGAGCAGATTAATCTACCCGAGACAGGAAGAGAGAGGCTGAAGGAGGTGAGACGCTGTGCTGGGACGAGCCAGAGATTAAAGAGTTAATCTGCTCGCTCATCACCTCTATTATGGGGTTATCTTCTCCCAGAGGGGTTGCTAGGTAACCCTTTAAAAATACAGCGTTCCCAAGATGTATTTAGATACTGAAGCTACGCTTACTAATGTTGTGTTAGAGAACAAATATGTTAGAAGCAATATGGATGTTTCTGATGACAGAAAAGTAGAAAACGGGTTAAAACGTTCAGTATCATTGAAGGTGTTTGTGATTATAACAGTATTACTTCATAAAGCTCTCATGGGGCTGCTGTCTCCATTCATGACCACTGCAGTCTGTCAGTTCATTGTATCTCATTCTGTTGTTATTAATGACAGGCACAACGTTTTTAAAATGTTCCATCAAACACTGTAAAACCATTTTTTATGTAAAAAAAAGGTTCTAAAAGGTTCTATTAACGTTACTGCGGCACTTTTTTTTACAACAGAGAAACTTTAGAGAACGTTAGGCAACATCCAGAGAACGTTTCCTGTTGGCTGGGATAGTACTGCCAGGTGTTTGATTGGGATCATAAGTGCACATTTATCAGCAGGTGTAATTTAAAGAAATCTGGACATTTAGTAAAATTGTTTATTTCACGTCTCTGAACACAAGACACAGTATCTCACACAGTATCGAATCTCTGCTGAATTGGTTTGTTTTAAAGATGTTAAATATTTTTATTGGAAAACACAAAAAGACTAAATTAAATAATTGCATTTTTCCAGCCCGTCAGTTCATCTCATGCCACACAGTTTGCAGAGAAAATTGTCTATGGAGATGAGAGATGGATAATGCTTTCGTGTGTGTGTGTGTGTGTGTGTGTGTGGCTCTGACATCATCCGTGTGGAATGAGTCATTGCATGTGAGGGTGAACATGCTTGTGCGTTCTCAGGAGCACAGCTGTCAGAAAACAGCTGGATGGCACGTTCAAACCTTCTCTTCTACGAAAAACACGCGGTTTAAAATAGTAGTTGACAGTATGGTGTCATTATTATTGATGACTCATCTTCTCTACAGTGTGTATTAAGTCATTTTATATGCTTTACAGTGTGCGTGTGTTGTGTGTGTGTGTGTTTTATATGTATTGGACAAATACATCGATCAGGTAGCCCCAGCTCTGTTATTACAGCTACAATAGACAGCGAACATTTCACCAGATCGCTCTGTGATTTGCTGCAAGATATTGCTGCTGCGAGCTCATTGGACGCTGCTTGGGTATAGTTATTCATCCCCCACCCCCTTCTTCTTCTCCTGCCCCACCCCCTCTCCTCTCTCTTGGAATCATCCTCTGGTAGGCGGGTGGATGGAGGTGAGGATGTGGTCGCTGTGATGTCACACACCGCCATCATCTTGGTGATGTCAGGGGCGGGGCTTATGATTGCCTCGTCTCAGCAGCAATAGTGGGAATGTAAACGCGGGCACATTCATCTGCACAGGCACGTACGAGCGCGTTGCGAGCACCAGGCTGTTCCTGGAAACTGGATGTACCAGATGTATAGCTTTAGTTTAAATATTAGTAATGAATCATATTTATATCTCATGGCTATGAGAGGGACACATTTGAAACGCAGCCACACATGTTGGGTTGAAGATAAACCTCATTTTAAAAAGGGGCAAGAAAGGCTGCTGTGTTCTATGTGTATGTTTACCTGTCAGTTCTGCTCACCATCGGACACATTTCTATGATCTAAGCTCACAAATAGAAGGACGAGCGCTGTGTGTGTTCAGTGGATTGAACAGCTCAGACGCACCTCAGAGAGGAAAAGACTGACATCAGCAGGTGCCACAGAGCTGTGAGAAGATCCTGCTGATACCACCCTGATTTACACTAATGAAAGATTCAGCTATTAGTGTTAATGCTGAGCTCCTGTCATTATGAGGTCTGGAGCTCGTTATATCAGTGTGTGTGTGGAGGGGGTGATGTTTGAGGAGGGGTGAAGCCGTGACTTACGGCTTTTGATTTTGCCTTCTTTGGCCCCCTTTCTGTTTTTTTCTAAGCAGATCTAGAAGTGAGCTAGAATGAGATATAGAGGTTGAGCGACATTGAGGACAGTGGAACAGAGAGAGAGAGAGAGAGAGAGAGAAGCTGGCTGACAGCAGCACACATGCTCAAGGAGAAAAGGGAGGGCAGAAATGATTGTGTCCAACACTCTCCAGCTGTAGTCATAAAGACTCTCTGGTCTCCGGCATCACAGATCTGCTGTTGCTGCCGTCTGCTTCCCACTGATTCTAGCTGRCCTCATCTCTCAGACCTACATGATTGATCCGGGGAAAAATGCTGAAGTTCCGCGCAGACCGGCGCGTGAGGTGAGTCAGACAGGATGTTGGGAGACAGAGAGAGGAAGTTTATAGCGTCAGGCTGAGAGAAAACCTGCAGGGAAACGGGTCACACTGCAATGCAGTGCGGCTGCTGTGGACCATCTTTCTGAGAGATTGTGTTTGTGTTAGCTGCATCAGCACTG
>JAZGTI010011612.1:0-16469 GCA_036877585.1 Botia kubotai | reverse complement strand
GCAGATCTGGAGCTTTTTAAGGCCTTTCTATAATTTGAAACATTCTCCTTCCATGCTATCCAAAATACCTCCAGTTTTGTTTGCTTCCAGTTGCGCTCCATTTTCCGGGCTGTTCTTTTCAGAACGTGGGTATGCTCGTTATACCAGGGCGTTGGACAATTGTTGCTAATCTTTTTAAGACGTAGAGGAGCAACTATGTCTAAGGTGTTAGAAAATAAGGAGTTAACATTTTGTGTTGCGCTGTCAAGGTCTTCAGAATCATTCATTATGTTAGGGAATAAAGACAGTGCAGGCAGGTTTTTGATAAAATAATCTTTAGTAGTAGTATTTATTGTTCTACTGTATTTATAGCGAGTAGGTGATTTTGCTGCTATAGGTAAATGTATTTTACGGGACACCAAATAATGATCTGAAATGTCTTCACTCTGCTGCAGAATATTAATGTCATCAACATTAATACCATAAGACAGGATCAAATCTACAGTATGATTACGGCGATGAGTTGGTCCTGACAACCAACTCATCGCCAAAATATCAAAATATCTTTGAAAGTTAAGCACAATGTATCCTTTTCATTATTAACATGGATGTTAAAATCACCAACAATTAAGACTTGATCGGTTGCTAGTACTACTTCTAATAAAAAGTCAGCAAATTCCTTAATAAAGTCTGTGTGGTAACCTGGTGGCCTGTAGACAGTAGCCAGTAGAAATGACAGAGTTTGCTTATTTACCCCAGATAAAGTCATGTTAAGCACCATTACTTCAAAAGTGTTGTAATTAAAGTTAGATTTTTGGGCAGCTATTAAAGTATTCGTATAAAGTGCAGCAACACCTCCCCCTTTGCCTTTAGGCCGAGGCTCATGCTTATAACAGTAATTTTGGGGGATTGACTCATTTAACATAATATAATCGTCTTGTTTTAGCCATGTTTCTGTCAAGCAGAACACATCTAGGTTTTGATCTGTGATTAAATCAGAATTTGAATCTTGAATCTTGAATAACCATAGCAAACAGAACCACCGACTAACTTCATCTAACACGAGTTTGCCCACCAACATAACCTCATACTAACCCCTTATAATTCTCCTTGGCAGTGGAAGCGCTAGATTGGCGTCTCCTAGGTGAGGGGAGATGCGACAGAAGGCATCAGATTACAAGTTGTAGCACTGCACTCCAATGAGATCCGTTTCTATGTCATTCCCTCACCTCATCATGCTGTAATTCTTGGACTCCCCTGGTTGCGTACACCTAACCCAGTTATTTCCTTGAAAGAAGGAGAAATTACCCAATGCAACGCTCCACGTCACGATCATTGCTTAACCCGAGTTATTCGTCGACCCAGTCATCCCTCATTCCAGAAAGAGAACAGCACACACGAAACCACCATACCACCCATACCACGAGATCTGTTATGGTGGAGGCTTCAGGCACATCTCCACCTCGCCACCAGAGGTAACCATCACCAGAATAGGACCCATTCGAACTACAACTCCCATGATGCACTTACCTGGAGCCTGATTACTTCCTGTTTGTCACCTGCTACTCATCACCTTCCACATATAAGCCAGACATTTTTAGTCAGTCTTTGCGAAGTCTTGATTTGCCTTGAGCATCATTACTGAGCATTTTTTCCCTGTCTATTCCTTGTTGGTTTGTTGTGTATGATCTGGATTGTTTCTTGTTATCGATTGTTTGCCTCCTGCCCTTGTGTTTTGGATTGTCTAACCGTTTTTGATTGTTTGCTGCCTGACTCGATCTCAGACTATGTTATCGCCAGGTGAACACCAAGAAACTTGGTACTCTGTGGAGATTGTCAAGAGTACCAAGTTTCTTGGTGTTCACCTGGCGGAGAACCTCACCTGGTTGCTCAACACCAGCTCCATAACCAAGAAAGCCCAGCAGCATTTATACTTTCTGAGAAGACTGAGGAATACACATCTTCCACCCCCATCCTCACTACATTCTACAGAGGGACCATCGAGAGCATCCTCTCCAGCTGCATCACTGCCTGGTTTGGGAATTGCACCGTCTCGGACCGCAAGACCCTTCAGCGAGTTGTGAGGACAGCAGAAAAGATCATCGGGGTCTCTCTTCCCTCCATCATGGACATATACACCTCACGCTGCATCCGCAAAGCCATCAGCATTGTGGTTGACCCCACACACCCCTCCCATACACACTTTGCCCTCCTACCGTCTGGCAGACAGTACCGTAGCATTCGGGCCCTCACAACCAGACTGGGCAATAGCTTTTTTCCCCATGCCATCAGGCTCCTCAATAGTCAGTAAAACTGGACTGAAGGATTTCACGCACACACACATTTATATATACACACAACTGGACATTCCCCCACCCCTCTTTTGCACTAAAGTATTTTTGCACATCTGGCTGCCAAACAATACAAAATAATGTTTACACTTTTAACACGTTTACAATCTGTCAAATGTCTTGTGCTGTCTGCACTCGTTTTGCACTTGTGCACTTTATGTATATACTTTGTTTAAATTATGTAGCCCTGTATGTCTGTGATGTTCAGTGTTTGTCTTATGAAGCACCTTGTTCTGGAGAAACGTTGTCTTGTTTCACTGTGTACTTGTATATGGCTAAAATGACAATAAACTCCACTTGTAACTTGTAACTTGAGTATGCAGATCTAATTGATTCCTTTAGCAAGAAAAAGCATCTCAGCTTCTTCCCCATTGGTCTAGTCCCTGGTGCAAACCCCCCCAAGGGGAGGATATTCCCCCTCTCTTATATTATTATTTACTTTCTTATATATTATGTAAAGCTGCTTTGAGACAATGTAACATTATAAAAAGCGCTATATAAATAAAATTGAATTGAATTGAATTATAGGCGTTCTTTTAAATTGGAATACCTATAACCTAATTTATATCCAAGAGGGGTTCAAATGGAAAACAGTGTTCTCAACCACTAGTGGCCACTACCAATACCTGGCAATGCCCTTTGGATTAGCCAACAGTCCTTTAGTATTTCAATCTTTTATGAATGATGTCTTCTGGTACAAGCTGGAAAAATGGGTAATCGTTTATATCGACGACATCCTCAACTTCTGGAATTCCCTGAAAGAACACATCCAGAAAGGTCTGTCCTCAAACGCGGCATACAGAATCAGCTTTACGCCAAGGAGGATCGCACCAGCACTTCCTTTCTAGGATATATTATCAGCCAGGAGGGGGTTATCCATGGACGAGGGGAAGGTGAGGGCTGTGTCCGAATGGCTTGTTTGGCAGTCCCTCTGACAGCTCTAACTAAACGCCAGTCCACCAAATTAGTCTGGTCCCCTGAAGCTCAACATGCTTTTGATAAACTAAAGACACGATTCACCTCAGAACCCATTCTCAAGCATCCTGATCCCAACCTACTGTTTGAAGTCGAAGTCGACGCCTTTTTCACACAGGTGTAGGGGTTGTACTCTCCCAACATCAGGGTTCACCTTCTAAAATGTATCTGTGCGCCGCCTTCTCCCGCAAACTCTCACCAGCTGAACAAAACTATGATGTGGGGAATAGAGAACTTCTGTCCATGAAACTCGCTCTGGAGAAGTAGTGCCACTGGTTAGAAGGAGCTCAACACCAGCCACCACTATTCTCCTGGTACGACGAACCTAGAACGGAAATCCCCTCAGTCACAGACTGGCTAGACAGTCACTTTGGACTGTTATCGTTTTCGCCTGTTTGTTGCCTGCCCTGACTGTTGGACTGTTCTGGATATTGTGATTGTTTGCTGCCTGCCTCGACCATTTCCTGTTTCACTGTGCCTGTTTGCCGACCCTGCCTGTCTGATTATTTTAATAAAAGCTGCAAATGGATTCAAATGCTTTTGACCCATCATTACAGTTATACCATTGCATTAAAAAAAACTCTAATTTTTCAAAATGTTGCATGAAGAGTAAACCTTTAAAGACCACAGAAGCACCACAGAGCATCATAATCGCATTTGCCTAATTATAAAACGTTTTTGCGTATTGGATCTCTTGTTGTTTCTGGTTAATTACATTTTTATTTATATAGCGCTTTTTATTATTTTACAGAGAGCTGCTTTACATATAATGAAAAAACAAAAAAAAATTCAAACATGTCCAACATAGAATACATGCTATTATTGCAAATAATATGTGCAAGAATTAATAAAACTAATTAGGGATACTAGGTTTATTGTTGGTTTATGAAGAGTTGACTGACAAAACAGTAGAGTCTTTAGGACTGTAAGCAGTATTAGGAATTTACAAAACCCTAAGCTAAGTTAAATGTCAGCAGTCTCCCAGTAAGAAAGCCAACAGGGCAACAGTGGCAAGGAACCAAAACTCCAATGATGTATAGATGGAGGAAAAAACATGGAAGAAACCAGGTTCAACCGGGAGGGCTTTCATGGATATAAATAAAAAGCTGATAATAATGATTTATAATTATTTACTGATTTAAAACTGTCAGGTCTGATTTTGTGACAATATGTCAAGCACTGAGAAATATTATCAACAGAGATGGCGACAGAAGCATAATGTTACTAATTGCAGCTCTAACGTCACATCTACTGTGACTAGGCAGGGAACAAAAATATAGAAACTAACTAGGCTGAAGGTAGGTAAGTAGATAGTAAGTTTAATAAATAATCCATCAAACCCCAGATGATCTGTCCCAAGATTCATAACATTCTGTCCCCCACCATGTGGTCTGGGTAAAGTCCAGATCTAGCTGACTATAGGACCTTGGCGACAGACAGACAGATTTAGTGTGGAGCTAGTACATCTTTTTCTATGAGAAGTGTCCTGCAGGGCAGCCACCAAGTAGGGCATTGCAATAATCAAGTCTTGATGTGCATTAATTGAATGCATTAATTAATTGTTCAGTGTTTGGCTTTGAGAGCCTGTGTCATAGTTTTGATATATTTTTAAGCTGAAAAAACACAGTTTTACAAATATTGGAAATGTGACTTTCAAAGAAGAAATTATCAAAAATGACAACCAGAATCTTGGCTAATGAAACAGGGTTTATAGAGCATCCATCCAGAGTAAGGCAGTGTTCTATGTTGTTCTGTGTAGAGGGTTTTTGTTTTATCGGAATTTAATAGCAGGAAGTTGCTAGTCATCCAAGTCATATCAACTATGCATTCTGTTAGTTTGGTAAATTTATGAGTCTCGTTGGGCCTAGAAGAAATGTATAGCTGATTATCATAAGCCTAACAATCAAAACTAGCTCTCTAACTGAAAATGTCTCTTAATAATTGCTCCCAGAGGTAGCATGTACAGGGTGAAAAGTAGGGTCCCAAGCACAGAGCCCTGCGGTACTCCATATTGTATCTAAGATCGGTTTTCACCTTTTCATTCACAGCAACAAACTGGAATCGGTCAGATAAATATGATTTAAACCATGCCAGTGCAGTTCCATTTATGCCAACATAATTTTCAAGCCTATTTAGTAGAATGCTGTGGTCAATAGCGTCAAAAGCTGCGCTAAGGTCGAGTAATACTAGGAGAGATGCAGCCATGATCGGCTGACAAATCAGATCATTAGTCACTCTGACGAGAGCCGTCTCTGTACTATGATATGGCCTGAATCCTGATGATGCTATTTCTTTTTAGGAGAAAGAGCATATCTGTGAAGACATTTCTGATATAAAGGTAAATTTGAGATGGGTCTGTAGTTTACTAGTTCCCTAGGATCAAGTTGTTTTTTTAATAAGGGGTCAAATTTCTAGATAAATGAGCAGCACCAGCCCTAGAGGGATAGAGGCCATCTCTTTTTAACAGGTCAGGTCTACCCCACAAACGTTTCCAATTATCTATGTAACCTATATTGTTCTGTGAACACCGCTTAGACATCCAGCCATTTAGTGATGACAGCTTGCTATGTATTTCATCATCACGATAAGCAGGGAGCAGGGAGACGAACATGGGATGAACAATGTTTATATGTGTAGATATGTATGTGTATGGTATGTGTAGATACTTAAACAGTGAAGAATCCTATGCTGCCCTAGAGGTTTATAAAGCAGAGACAAAGCAGATCCACAACACCGAGGTTTAAAATGAAGATGTTGATATTCCTAAACTTTCCCCAGTTGCAGCAGACAGACTTGAGTTGGAATCTATTGGCAAAGGCCCAGATGATAGAAACCATGACATAGACAGCCAGCAAAAACATATAATGTAAATGTAAAAACATAAAAGGCAGATAGTGAACCATTGGGACCACACTCATTCTCACACCTGCAGACTAGGAAGTTCTCTCAGACAAAGTTTTAAACAGACCGAGGAAGAATTTAACGCCCTCTATCTGTACTGGACAGACGTTATGTATACCTTATTGCAATAATAAAATCAAGAAACTTGCAACAAAAAAATTACAATTCTTATAAGCCACCACAACGAAAACAGGAGGAATACAAAGTACATGTGAAGTACATATGAAGTACATGTATTTGTCAAGTGTCTCTTCAGGATATTTTTCACTAACGGGCAAGGGGAGAAAGTTTAATTCAATCATAAAGAAATAATGAAGAAAACCTATAAATTCACACATTTTACACATTGATGCTATGGCTGGTATATTTTTTCCTCAATTCAGTTTTACATGTAAATGGTTTGTATTGGCATTTTGAACTTGGGTATGTATTGTAAATGTCAAGGTGTATATCCTGAATACAGATTTATGCATTGTTTCTTAATTGCAATGCAGTATTATAGAGGCGCTTTAGCATTTTATAGATAATATACAAAGTTTCATTTTCCTTGTAAATGCTGGAGGACTGAGAGTTTGAGAGACTAAAGGTGTCAAATGAGACAAAGACGAGTCAGGTAAAAACATTGTTTAGTGTTCTTACTACTAAAACAATTGTGAATTTGCTGTTTTCCAGACTTTTTTGTGGTAGCTGTTCTGTTAGCAAAGAGTGATCTACTTAGTCATTTATTTTTTAATAATCCACATAGAAATGTAATGTCTTCGTGGGGGCAAAGAGATCACCAGTCAGTCAGGTGAGGTTAAGCAGACGACTGGGCCATTTTTTTGTCATCACCCAAACAGCAACCAATCCAGATTCGGATACCTAGAAATGTTCACCTATAGGTGATTTTAGGAAAGCCCTTTACAACATCCATTTAATTAAAGTTAATGAAATTATCTGCAGCATATAATCACATTAAAGTTGGGTACACAATAATGAAAATGACTGGGGGGTTTAGTGGGGTTCTGTGGTGATCTGTGACTTCAATTCATAATTAAACATACACGTATATTGTCTATAATAGTAAGGTAATGGTAAAGTCTGGCAAACAAGGCCAATGAAGTAAAGGAAAAACCTTACGGGATGCTTAGTAATCAACGCAATCATTAGTTAAGCATGATAACAGAATCAAAAGATGACAGAAATTTGTCAATTTTATTTCATGAAAAGAATGTTAAAACAACAAAATCACTCAATTACAGCATATTACAAGAACCTCAAAATCACTTTAATTGAAAATGTAAAAATTACAAAAGGGATCAAATCTTTGATTTTCATACATTTCCGAATCGTTCTGCACGTTTTCGCTTTTTTGCCTGAAAGGAAAAAAATGAGAAAGTCATTTTTAATAATTAATAATTAAAAGGGTTATAAAGAGTAAAACAAAATTATGGGTGATTACTTTCTGAAATTGCAGGCTGTCTTAAAACCTGGTAAGCTTTTACATGGGGTTGGCTGGGGTCATAGCACTCAATTAAATATAGAGGGTTTAGAGGCTATATTGTAAAAACGCCAAAACTTTGAAAGTGCCAAACCCATGTGTAACAGAACAATGCATTTCAATCAGAATTTTATGTTTGAAATGTTTGATTACTGGGTAATTCAGTGTCAAATCAACCAAGTTTCCCAAGCTCAAATTTATGATTTGTAAAATGTTTTTACAGAAGCATAATCAAACAAGGTTAATGATGAAAACATCAAATGCAATCAATTAATAGTGAGTAATCCACTAATTTTAGAGGGGGGTCAAAATTTGGAGCCAGAATAGAGGGGGTAAAATATGAGTTAAGATGCCAGCATTTTATTTTTACCCAGTGATTGGTAGACCTATTAGTAAAATCTGTTGCTTTTAGCAATCCAAAAAAAGTATTATATACCAATGGTGACCATTCAGAAAAGGGTAAGAAGCACTTTTTGTGTTCTTTTTACAAAGTTTACATGCCTTAAGACAAAGATATTTTAATGTCCTATTAGTGTCTCATTCTTAAGCATCCTTTCTTTTGGGAGCTACTTTTTAAGACCCTATAACATTCAGTCCCAGAGATACGCAGATCTAAATTAGTCTCCGAGTTAACTTAAATTGTACACATTTTCAGTCATCAAAAAAAAAAAGTGGATCACTTTGCAAAATGTGGTACTTCATTTCTTTTAAAGAGAAACCCTGGAAGAACAAATAACGTTGAAACAAAATGTATTTTCTTCCCTTTTATCAAAACAACTGCATTGAACGTAACCATTTCAGTGTCTTGGAGCTACTGTTAAAAATCAAGCTGAGGCAAATTAAATGCCCTAAGTAGTTCATAAGATTCTATATTTGTATGAGTTTCAGGAAAATTTGAATAAAGGGATGTTGTTAATTATGGCCTGAGCACCGCTGATATAAGCCTGGCTTGGCCCTCCTTGGCTTGCTTGTTGGGAGACTGCTGACGTCTAACTTAGCCTAGGGCTTTGTAAATTGTAAACGTCTAATATTTTATTGTATTTTATGCATGTATGTATGCTACTTTTGCATGTTGTGTAGTTCATGGTACTATTGCAAATCCCTTATACCTCTGTCCCATAAGTTGTCTATTACATGCCATCCCTATGTAAGCTGGAACGCATATTCTGCTCAACAATTTTGTGGTTTTATCGGTTCAGTCAACCCTTTATTCATAAACATACTATAAACCAAGTATACCTAATTAGTCTTATACATTCCACACATATTATTTGCAATAATACCATTAACAGGTCTGACATTTGTTTTGTGTTTTTATTATTATACCCGCTTTCGATACTGTTAACCACCAGATCCTCCTGATGCTCGAATCACTGGGCGTTACAGGTACCGCACTCCGGTAGTTCAGTTCTTACCTCTCTGACAGGTCATTCAGGGTGTCTTGCAGGGGAGAGGTGTCCAACCTGCAACACCTAGACACTGGGGTGCCCCAGGGCTCAGTTCTTGGACCACTCCTCTTCATCTACATGGCGTCTCTATGATCTGTCATTCAGAAACATGGCTTTTCCTATCATTGCTATGCTGATGACACCCAGCTCTACCTTTCTTTCCACCCTGATGATCCCACGGTACCGACATATCGTGTTGGATGAAGGACCATCACCTTCAACTCAACATTGCCAAAACAGAAATGCTTATGGTTCCACTCAACCCATCTCTTCTTCACAACTTCTCACTTTAGATTGACGGGTCAACCATCTCTCCATCCAAAACGGTCAAAAGCCTTGGAGTAACGTTTGATGATCAACTGAGCTTCTCTGACCACATCTCTAAAACCGCTTGTTCTTGCAGATTCGCCCTCTACAACATCAGGAAGATCAGACCCTTCCTATCGAATCATGCAGCACAACTCCTCGTTCAAACTCTGGTTCTCTCCAGACTGGACTACTGCAATGCTCTCCTCGCAAGGCTTCCAGCTTGTACTATCAAGCCCCTGCAGTTGATTCAGAAGGCAGCAGCCAGAGTGGTCTTTAATGAGCCCAAATGAGCACACGTCCAGTTGCACTGGCTGCCAGTAGCTGTTCGCATCAGATTTAAGGCTCTGATGTTTGCTTTCAAGGTGACTACTGGATCCCCACCTTCCTACCTGCTCTCACTTCATCGCACTTATGTGCCCACCAGGAATTTGCGTTCAGCTAACGAACATCGCCAAAAATCAATTTCCCGGACCCTTTCTTTAACTCTGCCCGGTTGGTGGAATGAACTCCATATCAGTCATTAACCATTTTCAAGAAACAACTAAAAACTCATCTTTTTCGTATTCACTTCCTTGACTAATTTACTAACACACCGCCACTTCTACTTCTTTAAAAAAAAAAACCTTCTTATACGGTGTTGAAATACCCGAGACCTGTCTATAGCACTTATTCACTGTTGCCTCTTATTGTAGTTGAAGTTGCTTCCTTGTCCTCATTTGTAAGTCGCTTTGGATAAAAGCAGCAGCTAAATGACTAAATGTAAAAAAAAAAAACAGGTAGCAGTTTTAAAAGCCTAAATATGCTTGAAAACTGAATTTCAGAATAAAGTGTGGCAAAATGGCTCTACAGCACCACCTATAAAATTTCAATAAAGCAGTCCTTGTGCTAAGTTTCATGTATGCAGTTTGGTAGGCTCATGTAACATTTCAACTACTACAAAAAAGTAATTTATAGCAATAGTCAGCAATTTTGTGAATAACTATAAACATTTTTGCTCTTTAGATATTCCCTTAAAAAACTAAGTACCAGATTTTAAAGTGACCCAAGTTTGTTTTTCTTTAACTGAAAATGTGTACAATTGACCAGTTTACTCATGGAGGCACATTTAGATACCCTTATATGTGGAACTATACCATATACCTTAAAAATACCTTAAAAATGTAGCTCCCAAAAGAAAAGCTGCTACAGGTTATAGGAAAGTACTTTGTAAAAAGAACACAAAGTGCTTTTTTTCTCATTTCTAAACCATCACTATTGGAATTTAATGTAACAAGGATTTTACTAATAGATCTACAAAACTGTGTACAACTAAAATAATGATTCTGGCATCTTAAGTCATTTTTCACCCCTGCTAATATGGCTTCAAATTTTAGGTAAAAATTACTATTTTTACTCCCTATACAAATTAGTGGATGACTCAGTAACTATTTATGAATAACATTTAATAATTTGGCTTTCATTACTATTTATATTGGTCTTGCTTCTGTAAAAATATCTATTAAATTTTTTTTTTTAATTGAGTTGAGTTAATATAGAATGACCCTATTGCTTTTTGTCTTTTCACGGCTGTGTGGACAGCTGACTGGTCTGAGATGAAATTTTGTAAAGGAAAAGCTTTCATTGTTAGATGTATGAAGTACAACGTAAGTACATGTACAGATCTGATGGTCAGTGTGGAAACAGAGCAGATGTGTTATACCTCTGAATCATCAGATCCAGCAGACGATGTCAGAATGCCAAATCTTTCCTTTCTCTTCTTAAGCTTTTCATCATCCTCAAACTGTGTAACACAAAGATAAATATTAGCCAACAAAGTGAGCACAGGACAGAAAGCACCGGTCTCAATAGTTTCCCTGCATCAAGTAAATCACGCAATCATGATAAATACAGTAATGATCCATCACAATTAGAGCAAAGGTCCATCATCATCTTTCAGCTTCAGATAAACATGCACGATGACTATATGAATTTAACCCTCATGTAAAAAACAATATACGGGCCAGGTCTGGTAAAACTGGCTAGTCATGAGTGTTTATATTAGGCAAGGCTGCAGCTATACCTATAAACATTTTCCAGAGCCCTCTCTTGCGAATAACAACCATTGTAAATGTAATTAAATTATATGCTTAATAAAATCGAAATACTTACAAACTTAAATAACATATAAAGCCAAACATCAGGAGTGAAAACACAGAAGTGGTTTGTTTATATAGTTCAGTGGTTCTCAAACTTTTTCAGCAGGAGGCCTTTTAAGATGATGTTTAAGATGAACCCTTTTGTGCAAAAATAATAAATTACAGTACAAACTATTAACAATATGTTTGAGTTTATAATAGGTCTTATGTTTGGAGGTAATTTTATGTTTAAAACTACAAGCTGACAAGCTTGATGCTTTACCATGGAAATTAAAACATTATAACAGTTCCATTACAAACTGCAGAAATACTTCAGGTATCAGTTGGGACGTTTTAAATGTACATGTAAAAAGGTTAAGATATCCCAAATACCAATATTATTCCCCAAAGGACCTCATTCTGTTTATTCCTAATACAAGACGTTCTTATAATTATAAAAATAATTATAAGAATGTGCGAAAATGACACAAATGACTGTACTTCAACGTGAATATTAAAGCAGAGTACCTTTTTAGACACAGCAGAGACATTCATGCCAAAACGTTCTGCTCTCTTCTTCAAGACATCAGTGTCCACCTGATAGACAGTGTATGTTTAACATCTATTTCTTCAGTCAAAAAGCAAAGATGCCCCCAAATCAGTCACCAAGTTACTTACACTCACTTTTGAAATGGCTGAAGTTCCTAAAAACATAAACAAATAATCAGCTGAACTTTCACATACAAAGATCATAGAGATGTTAATTTCCACAGCACTAATTTGTAGTTTAAGAGCAACAATTAAACCATGTATACACAGATGAAGACGAACAGACTTGCACTGGTGGGGAGGCACATCAACTCACCTTTGGAAGATTCAGGTACCATCAAGCCAAACCTAATAAAATACAACAAAAAATAAATATAGGAATGGCGAAAGCACAAAGACATTGAATAAAAGAACAGCACCAATTTTCTGTAAATTAATGATGATTAATTATAGTTTGTAGATTATTCTTTACATTTAAATCTTAGTAAGAGACGTGCTTTAAATTAGATATAAAATCTATTTTTTGTATGTTTCTCTGTGAAACAAGCGAACCTTGCCGCACGTGCTGCCTTCTTACTGTCCACACTGGGCTGAAGATTAAAGCGCTCAGCTCTCTTCTGCAGTCTCTGTAACCAAACCTTACATTAGTCTTAAAAAAAAATCAGTTCTGCCTTAAGTGTATAAAGGCAGTAAGAAGAATAATCCACATCAAATGAGAACTGAAACCTCATCAACTGTAGCAGGGGGGGTGATCTTCACAAATTTCTTCTCAGTTACCCTAAATTCAAAAACACAAAAGCAATATCAAAATGTATAAACAATATAGTCAAACATTACAAGACAAAAGACCTCTTCCTTTTAAGCTTCTAAAACTTAATTTTCATATGGTTTTAACATCTTGACATTTTTAACTTTGTGAGCAAATTAAAGCTCAATATTTACAGCAATACAGTTACTCCTCTGACAAAGATGAGTGCTGCTCTCCTATCTTCAATTTATTTAATCTATTCATCCACGTTTATAATTGTTTGTGTTAATCAATGACTGCTCAATTAAATAAACAATTTCCTAAATGACTAAGTGTCACATTTGGGAACCAGTAATGAAAGATTACAGCAACTTTCCCGTATGTTAGCAAGTTTATCTTTTTTTTAATTAGTACTTAATTTCTCTGTGGTTTACACAAGTTCAACACTGAATGAATTAATCTCCTCTGTGATCCTGACATGCATGTTGTGATGTCTTTAAAAGGTCTCGTCCTTGGATTAACACAAATGATGACTTACATTTCAGGTTCAGTCAACACTTGCTTCTGGGCTTCCTGCTCTTCTTTAGCAAAAGTCTCCTGAAATGTTTACGTATAAATGTTATGATGAACAAAGCACATGTCATCATCCTTGTCAGGCAATCTTAAATCTGAATTAAGGAATACTGTTGCACACTTTTTTCCCTAGTACAAAAAACACTGCAGAAGAGATGAGGCTATTATTTTCACTGTGAAAGACATTACATCCAAGAGAACTCACCTCTGCATCCTCTCCCAGTACTTCCTCCTCATTAACTTCTTCTAAAAATACAAGATTTTAAAATAATTATCTGCAAAACAAAAGTTCTCACTTGTGCTGTACCATTTGATTGACATTCTCACATCAACCAAGATTAACTAGAATTTGAGACTTGCACTCAACTACTGTTTTAAAATACCATCATGACCTATAATGCAATAATGTTTTCATACAGCCCTGTAAGGTCCAGGATACCTTAAGGACAAATGAGTAGTAAGTTCAAACAAGAGTTCTATTCTAGTACAGTAAATATAAAGCATCATACATACCAACAGAAAGAAACAGAGGAAGATGCACTGCGAGAATTTAAAGGACGAACACATACCGTGCTCTTCAAGGTAAGCCTGCAGCCGGGCAATCAGGTCAACTTTATTTCCTTTGGCATCTAGTCCACGAGCGGCACATTCCTGCTTCAGCTCGGCCAGCTGAGGAGAGATGAGATTTTAGGATAGGAGCTCAACAGCCCTGAATTTACTATCAATATCTTTCAAACATACTGTGTCAGTCCACAATACAGCTAACATCAGAGCAAACATACCTTATTTTCAATGGGATTTAAAGTCCTATCAAACCATATACTTGAGAAACTAAGACGCAAAGTATCAACTGAATGAAATGGCCTTTTTAAAACATAATGAAGTGTGTAAAGACATCAGGTTATCAGACACATGCAGGCGGTCTCTAAACCCTACAGTTAGAATTTCCTGTTTTTTGCTCATCTCACGTGCAGTATTAAATGAGGCTGAGATCCGCAGATGCTGTCTGTATAGTCAGCTCACATCCGTATATATATACACAATAGAACACATAAATGCTGTGGATTACAGCGGCTCGCTGTGTTTATGTGAGAATCATGCACACTTTAACTTTACTCAACACAGCACAACAGTACACAACCATACACAAAAAGCAAATAAACACAAACAGTAAGAATAAAAAACACCTTTAGTTTGTGCAGCTCCACGAACTCCGCCATCTCCGCTCCCAAACTGCGTCAGACACTCACAGCCGCTTCCTTCCGCTTCAAGAGTCTGAACGATCTGCAGCACACCGCGCGGTCAGGAGTCTAACTGCGGCTGTGTTCAGTCTTTTCAAACAAACTCTGGGGTACTTCTCAATATTTAAATTGATGGAAGGACGGATACACAAATGTTCCCTCGCTCATGCCTCCTCCTCAAGGTTCAATTAGAAAATTAAGACGTCCTTTAAGAAGACTTTGATTGGTTTCAAGTTCAAGTTCAGTAGTGCTTTTCACAATGGAACATTGTTGCAAAGCAGTTGTACAAATGAAAATAGAATAAAAATAAAATAAAAATGAGAATGAAAAATTAGGAAAAGGAATTAGATTAAATTAATAAAATGATTAAACAATGACAATTAATACAATGTACAAATCATTATCCTAACCAAATGTTATAAGCTAATGTCAGCAGTCATTATTTTACAAATAGGCTATGTAAAATTAAAAAGAAGACCATCACATTTTCCCAATGGTTGGCCCAGGCTATGGCTGTAGGCATTGTTCTATGACACGTGGATTAGCACCTGGCTGTACTGGAGCAGGGACAATTTCCAGGATGAACCAATATTTTTACATGTCTTCTGTAAAAATATTCAATAAAAAATTTGAGCAGGGGACATTTGCCTTATGCCTTTAATGGCTGTACAGACATACTAATTATCCTGTAACCTTTAGGTTATTACTTAGAGACATGTTTTGCTTGTTGTGCATATGGGTGCAGTGCGGTGCAAATGCAAAGAGTTTGCTTATTGCTTTTGAGTTTTGGCAGACTCAGTATGCGATGCAGAGGAAATAAAACAGAAACAGGTAATTGCTATTGCACTGTTAGCCCGAATGAGTTGAGTTTATATAAATTAGAGGAAACTGATTGCCCTAGGGCAACCAGTTTCCTCTAATTTTGTAAGTAAACTCAACTCATCCAGGCTTACAGTGCACTTATCTTTTTAATTGCATTAAATTAGATAAAAAAGCAAATCACACAAAGTTTTTTTTCCTTTTTTTAATTTAAAACTTCTAAAAACAACAATACATTGAAGACAAGTTTAAAACAAGTTTGCCTTCAAGTTTAGCAGGTTTCCCACTTTTTCCCCTAACACTGCATCTACTCATATAATAATATAATAAAAGCTATTGCTGAACAAAATCTGACCTTGGCCTTTTTTCACAGTACAGTTTTATTGATAAAAATAAATAAATCCCATAAAACAACCATTCCAACATTCTTGCGGAGGAGACCATTTGACACTGTGACCGCAAGCTGATTTGTCAAAGATTGAATTTTGGATGCCAGCTCAACCTTTCCAAGGTTAAGAAATACCTGCTGGATAAAAAGGAAAGTGTTTTTTCATACACTTTGGGTACTCCAAGTGTAGGGCATAAATCAGTCCGAAAAGAAGACAGAAGGACAGAGGCAGGTTGTCTGGTTCCATCACTGAATTGCCTTCCAAGATGATGCACACTCTGGAAGGGTTTAACTTTCTGCATTGATGCAGAGGATTCCTACTGGAATTTGGTGGTATGAGTCTGCATCAGTGACATCCTAACAAAACATAAATAAATAAGATCATGTCAGTTTAATAATTCTTTGTTGTTTTTGAAATGTAAAAAGATAAAATAAGTAAATCATGCACAAAACAGGAAAAATGTTCTCTATAGCTGCCAAGCCACATTTATGGCAGTTCTACTACCAATACTTGTAATGTATAAATGCAATTATGGTAAAACTGTTCATCTGTTCTTCAAACTCAAAATACATTGGTCAAGGTTTTTCCCTTTC
>JAZGTI010011611.1:0-16469 GCA_036877585.1 Botia kubotai | reverse complement strand
ATTCATTTGAATATGTCTAAACTTAAAAAGTTTGTTTAACTTTATAACAAATTGCTGCCAGTTTTAAGGTCATTGAAAGGATAGTTAAGAGTGAAAATAAGAACTAACTCTCCACAGGAATATGGAGGACAACAAACATGTGTAAATGTGTTGTTTGTGTATGTGACAGCTCTGAGGACTCAGTTTCGGGTGTGGAGAACATGCAGTCAGGGTGGAGGCATGTGCAGTGACTCTGAGAGCGCTGGAGGCAGCAGTGAATCTCGCTCTATGGACTCGCCTATGGCAAGCCCGGGTAAACCAGACATGCTAACACAACAACATGCATGTCAGTCGCAATCCTGTTAATGCCTTGAGGCAAAAAATAATACACACCACTGAGAGGTCTTGTGTCACAAGTGTGCACAAGCATAGTGAACATAGCACAGGCCCGTCACGGTTTCTTGCACATATTTACACATATTGCCGTATTTTTTTTTACAGAACCTCACTTTGTATTTATTCTCATATCTTTGGTTGTTGTTTGGGAATACTTTATATATTTCTGTCATGTCAACATTGTGGACTGTGGAAGTTTGAAACTGGTTTTATAAAGTGATACTTTTTATTCCCCATAAATGCAATTTGAATTACAACAAATACATTTATAATGTTACGTATTCATTATTTATGAGGAATTCCTTAAGGGAAGTGGCCAGTCATTTATATTTTATGAACTGCACATTAATAAATAGTTTTAGGATTGTTGAGTTATGAGTTTTATGTTGAAGCATATAAATGATCGCATAAGATAAACAAGCTGGTTCCATTACAATTGCATAAAATTACAGAGTAAACCAGTACAGCAGTTTAACATAATTCTGAGCACTCCTAGAAGATCCAGTAACGTGATGTTAGATTTCGGGCAGTGTGTAGAAGATAATAATGCCTTTTTGATGGGATCCAGGTGACTTCAAGAGGAGGCTCCCCAGAACTCCATCCACAGGCACCATGTCTTCAGCTGATGACCTGGATGATAGAGAACCTCCATCTCCATCAGACAACGGTGAGCTTTGTACTTTATATAACTTCACCTGTCATTCCCTCTGACTGTATTACTGAATGTGTTGCTTTGTACTGTAACTCATGGACTAGCATTGAATGTTGTCCAGGCCTGTTGACTCTTCACTTGAACTGTTGATGGAAACGTGTCTTTTGGAAAGATCTGAATGTACAGATGACAACCTCTCTCTCTCTCTCTCTCTCTCTCTCTCTTTAATCAGGTCTGAGTGAAATGGTTACAGAGTCAGCGAGTTCTCCTGGACCCTTCCGCAACACACAGATGTCTAAAGCGGCGCAGACGCACAAGCTACGGAAGCTACGCGCGCCGTCAAAATGCAGGGAATGCGACGGTCTTGTGGTATTTCACGGTGCTGAATGCGAGGAGGTACGTATCGTGCATGCATACCCGCACACAGCTTTACATTTTAGGCACAGATCTTAAAAAAGCAAATGTGTTACCTTCTTTACTGAAGTTTGCTTTTGTTCCTTCGGGCACTAAGAATTATGGGTAACATTTTTCTATGACGGCTAACTAAATAATGGTCACGGTAACAGTGATTGTCCTTCACACAAGAATTTCTAACCCAGCTAACAGGGAACGTTCTCAGAACATTGGCTAACGTTCTCTCAAAGTTCTCTCACAATTTAAAATAAAAACGTTTGAATAACATTATTACAACATAACCGTAATTGGTTCCTGGTTATTTTACCCCTTCAGTAGAGCGTTACAGAATTGTTCTTTGTATGATTCAAATCACTTAAGATTGTCTATACTTTCAGAATTCTGTCTTGGAAGATGTTTTTTAGAATTGTGCATGTGATGTATTTCATGGCATATTCTAATCTTCACCTCTGTTATTTGCAGTGTTATCTTGCTTGTCATAAGAAGTGTTTGGAGACTCTTGCCATCCAGTGTGGACACAAGAAGCTGCAGGGAAAGCTGCATTTATTCGCCGTCGACTTTGCTCAAGCGGCCAGAAACAGTCCTGATGGAATCCCTTTCATTATTAAAAAATGCACCTCAGAGATCGAGAACAGAGCTCTGAACATCAAGGTGCGCACCCCCTGCCACTTCCTGTCTGCGGCATATGTACTTCCTGGAGGTTATAAAGTAAAAAAGCTGAGCAAGACTGAACTGAGATCTGTTTATTTTAGGGAATTTACCGCGTTAACGGAGCCAAATCTCGGGTGGAGAAGCTTTGCCAGGCCTTTGAGAACGGCAAAGATCTAGTGGAGCTGTCGGATCTTTACCCTCATGACATCAGCAACGTCCTCAAACTGTACCTGCGCCAGGTGTCTATTACCCTATTGATTAATTAATCATTTTGCTGCATCTAAACAAACGAATAAACGCATGCGATTATGAGTACATTTATTGTCATCGTTAATTATGATCAACGATTAAATAATTAATAAATGTATATGCTGATTAGCAACTCTGTTTATCCAAATGTGGAGAAAGTATTTTATTCTAAAAAACATTTATTTATAATCGTAGAATTATTTGGTTAATGATCAAATATTTTTGTCCTATCAGCTCCCAGAGCCCCTCATTCTGTTCCGTTACTATAACGACTTCATCGGCTTGGCCAAGGAGAGTCAGAGCATCATCGTCGATGAAGTAGAGGCGTCACGAGGAAGTCCCGCCTCCGACGTCCCGCCAGTCAGCGTGGAGCTCAAACGCGTCCTCTTCAAAATCAAAGACCTGCTGCGTCAGCTGCCCGCAGCCCACCACAAAACCCTGCAGTTTCTCATCTGTCACTTACACAGGTGTGTTTCCCCCTCACACTGTCACGTTATGTGTGCGTTTAACCCAGTTCAGAGGAACCTTTCCAGCAGAAACACTTTCATCTGAGTCATCATAATCAAATCAGTTAAATCTGAATTCATTTGCAGAAAACATATTTATCAGACTCGGCGCACCAGTTTCAGGTGGAGAATATCTATGAAGAATATCTTAAAAACAGCTTCTTTGTGTCCTTTCGTGGTTTGTAATCACATTTGTCTGTGTAACAGGGTTTCCGAAAGGGCGGACGAGAACAAGATGACCGCCAGCAATCTGGGCATCATCTTTGGCCCCACGCTGATCAAACCCCGGCAGACTGATGCGGAGGTTTCTCTCTCCTCTCTTGTGGACTACCCCTACCAGGCCCTCATCGTGGAGCTTCTGATCCGCCATTACGAGATGCTCTTCGATACGCCTCTGAGTCCGCTTCCACCTTCCTCCCCCGCAGGAGAGAGCTCACCGCTCCCCATTAAATCACAGCTCACTGCTCAGGAGAAGGGTCAACAGCTCAGCCGGCATTCAAAGTCCCTGGTGGACATTAAAGAGGTGAGCAGCATGTGTGTTGCTGTTTTTCTGAAGGTGGGTAGAAGCCCTCTCACGGCATCAGATTGTCATTACACGGTTATCATGGCCAAATGAATTTACGGTAACAATATTATCGTGGTTTATGTTGTCATTAAAAAAAAAATCATAATGGAACCAGTTCATCTTTAATTTTGTTTATTTATTGTTTTCTCTAAATTACATCATCATTGATCTAATTATCATATGTGTAGTATTATCACAGTGTCAGTAATCATGGTTATTAATATCACAGTTATTGTCAATAACAGTGTATTGTGATCTTTTAGAAGATTTCAGCTTTGTTTTTCTTACACTGTCTCAAAGCAGCAACAGCCAAAGGTGAAGACATACAAACGGCATTCGTCAGTGATACCTTCCACACACCTGATGGATGAAGTGAAGGAGGGGAAGATAAGATCTGACAAAGAGTTTTCAGCAGGTCGGTACCGTTTCCACTGGCTAACCAATCATCATAATCTCAAGAAACTTCCAGTTTCTGTCTCTATAACTCCTTGTGTTTCCTGCAGTTGGAGATATTGATGCTGAGGATCTCAACAGGCTCCTGTCGTCAAGTGTTCCTGAAATGCGAAACTCTCCCGGCTTGAGTCGTCGGAACCACGTGTCCAGAGTTCAGCTGCGTCCTCCGAGACCGAAGCTGGGCTCCCGACCAATCAGCATGCCCGCTGAGCGGCTCCTGAACCTGGCCAAAGTGGATGAGTGTAACGTGAAGAACTCCACGGAGCAGGAGGAGGACCACACGCGTGATCCCGTCATTGAGGAGAAGTCTGAAACAGAGAAGCTCAGGTCCAGAGCAGGCAATCATTACCGGAAGTCTTACATTGATACGCAGACGCTGCGCAGGACATGGGACAAACAGTATAAGCACCACGACATCACCCCTAAAACCGTTGTGATTACGACCAACTCCGCCCCCGACTCCGCAGCCAACAATTCCAATGTTTTCTATCCTGTTACGTCGGCATCTTTCTCAGAACACACCAAAAACGCTAGCACCATCCTTGCTAACAGACCGTACACCATCGCTGTGAGGCCCGGACGGACCTTACGTAGAGAAGGGAACGTCAACGAGTTCTGCCCCATTCCTACAACCTTCAGGCCTCCAAGAACTCTGCAACCTCCTCCTGGAACCTTCTACAAACCTCCGGGTAGCAAAACCAAAATGTTAGCGGAGGTTGAACTAAAGACTAGCAGAGCCATGGCAAACAGCACAGAGGAGGAAGAGGACGATGATGATGACGATGATGAGGAAGGGTTCACCGTGGAGGTCTCAGTTGATGAACCTGATCTGGACACAGAACCTTCCCTAGAACAAGACGCTCCAAACAGAACTATTCTTCCCCAGTCACCCAGTTCCAGCCCGGAGGAACTCAGCCAAAATGAGAGCAGACCAGTTTACCAGAGGCTGCGGTCTCGCCGTATGCAGGATCTCGAACACAGAGAGGCCCATTTTGTCTGAAAATCTGAACCTGTAAATGCGGTCTCCGGATCTTGTGACTTTTAGCAACGGCGCTGTGTGTGTATATGTGGAAATATGTTTCCAAAACTGTAAAGCGATCCAAGGAACCGCCATATTGAATATATATCGAGATATTTATATATTCTGCTTCTGCTGTTTGTAATAATCAAACAAACTCTTGGAAATGACACAGCATGCACTTGTTTCTTATCACATGACTCATGCACCAATGCACGGACAAAAAAACATTATAACAGCATCAAAAACAGCATCAGAAAATCACCATCATTGTGCAATGTCATGTACATTCTATGGTTGAATAAATTCTGCATGTTTCTGTGTTCCGTGTTTTACACCAAAACTAAATTGGCCAAGCTGTTACAGTTCAGTATCGTCACTTTATTATAATCATAAAATGCACTTACTCGATTTATTAGAACCACGTGTCTCCTGCTACTAAAATGTTAACGTACATACAGTGTTAATTGTGTTTATGAAGAAAAACAGATGGATATAATCTGTCGGAGTGTGTAATAAACCCAAACACCAGCTGTGATATATACTTGTTTAAAAGATTGTTTTTATCTTTTTCATTTCCTGTTCTTTTTTTGTACACAGGAAATGTTGTTTTTAGGACATTTTGTTTCAGTCTGTTAACTGAAAGCTGCCAGTATCGCATTTGACCCGTGCGTCACATTAAGTTCATATAATATCGTAACAGTTTGCCCAAAGTTTTTTATATGTACATAAGCCTGCGTTTCATACCGTACTGAAATGTCAGTATACCCAGAACAAACAAATCTAGCCAAAGTGAGTGCCTGCATGGTGGAGTAGACCTCCATCACAGCCCTGATCTAAACAGCATTCCTAGTGGTTATATGTCGCCATTGCAGTCCAGGCCGGTTTAAAGCTTCATCTGTCTTTTGTAAATGGCATCAATGTATCTGTCTGAGATGTTTGTGAAATGATGCTTCTCAACAGCATGTCTTCATGATGTCTTACTTCCCCCCCAGTGTATAAACAGGTACATGTGAGAATACACGCTTGTAACTTATTAAAACCAGCGTTTGTTGTCACACTTGAAAATCATGTTTTTGTCTTCTTAAAATCTTGTAAAAGACCAATCTGTGTGCTAAGGGAACGTTTTTACTAAAACACCATCAGCGAACGGCAATATTAAGATGACATAAAATGTAATTATTTATAGTTTTTAGTATTTATAGTAACATACGTTTTAAAATGATCAATTCTATGGATGTTTTTAACATACTGTAATAATGCATTCAGGCTGTTTACAAAATACATGTGCTGTACATGTTCTTGTAGTAAAGATATTTTTTATAGTTTAGATATTCTAACTAAAAGCACGCATAATGTTAAAAAATGTTAGCAAGAGGTTTTCAGTGTGTATTTCACTTAATTATCGACATACCATCTTGTGTACAGAATACAACCACTTCTACTAACCTGACCTACCCTTTACCTTCCCTGTAGAAGTTAGTTAAGTAGCTGGCAGGTGCTAGTTTGTTAGTACCTGAATTTGCTGTTCCGTAAATAACCGAGTGTGTGTACAGGACAAGATTAAGCAGTCAGCAGCTAAATCAGGTGGTCACACCAGTTCTGTGTGTTTATGGCTAATGTTTACATGTTTACATTTTACATACTTACATTGCATTATACAATACATTATTTCTAAGTATGTGCCATCCCTGGGATCAAACCCATGACCTTGGCGTTGTTAACGTCACGCTCTAACCACTGAGCAACATAGGAAAGCCTATGTTGGATAAAGATTTAATGTCTGTTTTATACATCACTCATCAACTTTTATATCAATTAATATACAGTAAAAGATACAGTATCACCACTGATTAATTCAACTATTATATAACAATTAATAATGGTTTATATTTGCACCACTCATGGACCGGTTGTAGGTCACAGGTCCGGTTCAGTGTAGAGAGAGCTAACTAGTGAAAGGAGCTTAAATCAATCAGATTAGCAACCCGCTTTGAATCTGCGGTAACCCTGCGGTCAGTCGGCGGTTGCACAACCATGAGATTCAACAGATGTAAACGGAGAACAGAATTCTTCTCCTGAGGTAAATTCCTTCTGTTTCATTTTGTTAATCATTGTCTTTTCACGCTTTCCAAATGAATGGTGATTGGACGTTACATAACGGGGCTTTCTGATTCATTACATAAGTTTGTGTTTGTGTCTAATATGCTCAACTGTACGGACAGTCTGCACAATTCATTTCTTACACTGTCTCATTATTAGTGGTGATTTGTTTCCTCATAAACTGATATCTCTCACAGACACAAACAATAAAGGGGAACAGCGGAATATTTCAATTTTAAAAAGCGTGTTAATTTGAGGGGCAGAGTTATGTAAACCCTCATTGTTTTACTACAAATAAAACCAAAAAACCATGGTAACCACAAATGAACCATGGTTTTGCTACAGCAACTTGTTGTTATCATAATATTTGTGGTAAAACTATGGTTATACGCATGGTAATCGATCTGTCACCAAAACCTTCGCCATAAGATACTTTAAAAAACAACATACGGATCATTTTCATGAGGGGAACGAAATGTGTTATGGAAGGGGGTCAACGGTGAATGTTGGTGTTTTGTGGTCTTACATGGATTCCTAAAATGCAAGAACAATCTGCTTATAGAATGCAGGAATAATGCAGGAGGTAAATGTGACTGTATCTTTTCAATGTTTTGTTTTGTCCCTGCAGACCTGTATGTGACCCCTGTGGGGGTGAAGAGCAGCACTCATGGGGACCAGTCAGGTGCAGCTGCTCCTCTGGAAAAACTGGACGGTCCGCAAGAGACAGAAGGTGAGAGAACCTGCAGTGAAATCTGAGCTGTGTAATGATGAATCAGGCGTCACGAATGAACAGAGGTCTTGAAAATCAAACAGTTATTTTGTCACTTTGGCCTTTAGTCTTGTGTGCAACAGTTTAGTTTTATTTAGCCAATGCAGTGCTCAGCTGTTTTCTGTTCATCCTTCTAGTTTTCTGTCATGCAGAAGATGTAAATCTGATGGGCTACATCGAGTTAGCCGCTGGTGTTTAAATTACAAACCACTCAACAAAATGAATCAGTTATTTAAATGAAAAAGAAAATTGTACAATTCTAGAATGGAGCTTTGTTCGAAAAATGTTACTTTGTAACTAGTTTTACTATGTAACTAAGTATGACTAGGTTTAGTATTACTAGTGCTTTGGATGTGTGTGTGTGTTGCGTTTTTTTAATAAACTGTGTTTTGGCACCAGGTACGACTTTTTATGGAGATTATGTGGCCGGTGGTGTTATTCATTGGACTGGTTTGGCTGAGAAAAGCGAATCCTCTGTACCGCCAGCACGAATGTATGAAGATTGTACCAGTGCTTTGTGATCAGATACATGTTTTTGTCATACAGGTCACACGCATGTTACAGTTCTCATTGACCTTCGTGATGTGTATAATATGTTGTTAATAACGAGCAGTTTCTGGTCCCAGGTCATTTTCCGAACAAAGCTATGCCCTCCACTGGCATCCTTCCCTGGATCCAAGGGATCTTCTGCAATGCCAACAACCCCTGTTTCCAGCACCCCACCCGCGGAGAGTCTCCGGGTCTTGTGTCCAACTACAACAACTCCATGTGAGTTGCCCCCAGGGGCAGTTTCTACACTAACACTCTTGGTGGTTGTGTAAGCAGGAGAAGAATGTTTCTTTTTCTGTGAAAGAACGCTGATGAAACAGCCCTCCAAGAGATTTTGTTTGTTTAGGATCTTTAGTGTAATTTGCTCAAGTTTCAGTGTGCATTTATAAACAAGAGCATGTTGTGAAATCCCAACGTTTTGAAACATGGTAGTTTGTATGGTCATTAGCCAGTCTAAACTGGTTTTTAGCTGATCGACCAGTCAACATGTTCCAAAAACTAACTTGACCACCTGAAGCTGAACTTTTTAAAATGTTCTTCAGAGCAATGCCACAGAACCATTTTTGGTTCCCCAATGGACCATTTACTCAAGAATTCTTAAAAGAACCAATCGTTTCTTACCTTTTAATAGTCTAAAGAACCTTTTTTCCACTTCAAAGAACCTTTTATGAAACAGAAAGGTTCTACGGAAGGTAAAGATTCCTTATGGAACCATGCAGCCAAAAATGGTTCTTTTATGGCATCATGAAGAACCTTTTCTTAAACAGCTAATACATTCTCTCCTGTCTGTTCAGACTGGCCCGGTTCTGGGCAGATGCTCAGGAGCTGCTGTTTGAAGACCCCGAGTTCCTGCAGTTGGGAAGGTTGTGGAGAGAACTTACAGTCATGAGCAACTTCATGGACACCCTCCGGACTAATCCAGAACTGATCTCAGGTCAGCGAACTTCCCATTCCCTTCTGTTCCCAACCATTCCTCTACTGATTACAACACTTTCCCAGATGACATCACATGCTCAGTCTGCTTTGAAGAGGCTGTTTCGCGGGGAATGCTAAGCAGCTTATGCTCATTCAGTGCCATTATTTTTAGAGAAAGCAGCTTCATTTGTTTAGCTCGTCTGGGTTTGAGTCTTACATTCCTGTGCTGACAGAGCTAAAGGCACTTTGCTTCACGGCTGTCTGTAGTTGGTGCAATGTGACTGATTGTGTTCTAGTGATTGGCTGCAGAAGTCGGCCAGGACATGCCGAAGCAAGAATGAATGAACTTTTGATTCATCCCAGCTAACAGGGAACGTTCTCAGAACGTTGGTTAATATTCTGCCAAAGTTCTCTTAATGTTATGAAAAACGTTTATGCAGTAATGCTAGTAGAACCTTTTTATTGTTATATATATCATATACCAAAAAAGGTTATTTTTAAGTTGTTAGTAGAACGTTTTAAAAATGGCACAGATGTTCTTATAACCAAGCAATGACGTTAATACATCATCTGAAAAAATGATGTTTCTTGAACGTTAAAAATAACATTTTGAACAGGTTATGGAAAATTGTTAGTTGAGATGTTGGATCTTAGTCCTACATGCAATAGGTTTAAATTTAAATATATAAATGACTCTGGTTACCTCACTAACACTCTTTGAGGGATAAAAAAGGTCCAAAACTTGTTTTTTATTCATGTGAAGGGGCTGCGACCTCTCCTGGCACTCGTTCACACCAGAAGTTTTCTCTTTCATCATCTTCCTCCTCACACTTTCATCATCTTCCTCCTCACACTTTCATCATCTTCCTCCTCACACTTTCATTATCTTCCTCCTCACACTTTCATCATCTTCCTCCTCACACTTTCATCATCTTCCTCCTCACACTTTCATCATCTTCCTCCTTGATCTCTTCCCCTGTGAGATCCAGACCAGTTTTCAGATCTGCCGGCTGCAGATGTCTGACATACCAAAGCTCTTTATCGGTTCAGCACAGGTTGTCCTCCCAGCTGAACATCTACAAGTGTGGAAGTTCCACATTCCTCAACCCTTCTGTTTGGTTCACCTGCAGGTCGAGGCGTGAAGGTGGAGGACATTTTGAAGGATGATGAAACCCTCACGTCATACCTGCTCAGAGATGTTCCTCTGACAGACTCTGTGGTATATCAGCTGGTCAATGCCAAGATTAGACCTGAACAGGTAAACTGTTTAAAACTCTTAAAAAAGGTGCTTCACAATGTCATAGAAGAACCATTTTTGGCTGTATGGTTCCATAAAGAACCTTTAACATTTATATAAATTTTCGTTCTGTTCCACAAAGGGTTCTTTGTAGTAAAGAAAGTTTCTTTAGACTATAAAAAAGGTAAGAAAGAAATGGATCTTTTAAGAACCTTGGGCTGAAAGGTTCTCTGGGCAACCAAAAAATTGGAGTGCAGTTTCAGTTCCTTAGATATGCTTCAGGTCTCACAATCTCTCTGAGGTCAATGAACCCAAACGTTCTTTTGCGATCTTCTAATTTAGTCATGAATGTTAAGCAGACTGACTTTAAGATAAACATTCATTAGCTTCCCCCCATGAAAATGGACTTTGTTGGTGACATTGAATGTCTCTGTTTGAGACTGAGAGAAAATTGGCCGTCTTTCAAGGGCCCGTTTGTTCGGCATCAAACTAGATGTTTGGGTTTCTCCGCTCACAGTACGGGCCCTTTGTGATGTATTTATTTGTCATCCCAGAGCTCTGTGAGATATCTGACCCCGAGCCAAAGGCAGAACCACACTGCTTGAGTCTCACACCTCCCTTACCTGTCTACAGTTGTTCTCCAGCCGTGAGTTGCTTTGTGGGCTTATTTATAGCACAAACTGATGGTGGTTTACACAAGCGCGTCTCTTCTCTGATTATGATGGCAGTTCTTTGGTCAAAGAGGAGAGACAGAGGAGAGGAAATGGGAACATGCGGACACAACGATGGTCTCAACTCACTGACAAAGCCAAAACCACCCACAAGTACATGAAGGTCCGGCTTACTTTCATATGGAAATGTAGGGATGAGGAATGTGAAGCATTCCTAGGAGCTTTCCCAGAAGTGCTGCCAGTCAGACAGCAGGGGAGTACTGAGCGAGACGGAATGTGCTGGTTGGATACGTTTTTAGAGAGAGGGACAGAAAGAGAGAAAAAGCATGAAAGAGAGGATGTAAGAACTAGGACATTTTCCAGGAATGTCTTGGGCTCTCCCATAAGGAACACTAGGAATTGTAACCAAAAAATTGTATCGCTCAGAGATTGCTCTTTCATCCCAGCTAATAACTTAAGGTTGCAGGAACGTTTCTGAAACATTTCCATTAAGAAAAAAAGTTCTGGGAGCATTTAAAACAAAGAGCTGAAAATGTGCCTGTTGCATGAAATACAAATTGTGATGCCTGATTATGAACATTTATGTGCTTAATGAGGTCATTAAAACGGCAGAAACCTAAAACTGCTCATTTCTCTTTCTCAAGTTTGCGTATGGAGTTCCTGATCTCAGATTAAAGGACATCGCCTGCAGTCAGACTCTTCTCGAGCGCTTCCTGATCTTTCCAAGCCATCGAGGCATGAATGCCGTACGAAACGCCATGTGCGTTCTCACCCCGCACCGCCTTCAGACCATTGAAGACAAATTCTACGCCAACCTCGACTTCTTCAAACTTTTCCGTCTGGTCAGTCCACGTATGACCTCTGTATTGTAATGCTAATAATATCAATGAATGTTTAAAATGGGTTTGGATAAAGAGGAAGTGATGTCACAGATGTTATGTCAACTCTGTGAGGTCAGCACATTTGTGTGACAGGTGGAGGCCGCAAGGAATTCTGGGTAAGAGATTACAGTAATTACACTGACTTGCCATATATATATATTTTTTCACGTTTGGACAGAGAGCCGTGAGATGTTGCCAGACACCAGTTATATTAAAGGTGGGGTAGGACATTTTGGTGATGCTAGCAATAGCAAGCTATCTTTGAAAGCATAAGATCCCGCGCTCGTTCAGACAACACATGAATGCATACATGACAGGCAAGTAGGACATCCTATCGTTGTATTTGGACGGAATGTCCAATGATTGGACGAATATGTGATAATCCTGTGCCTTCCACAGCCGATACATATTTTTATAAACTTATTTATACCACTTTAGTAAGTGATTGCTTATGTTCTTATATGAGGCCTTTAAAAATGATCGTTTGCTTTCCTCTATTGTTCCAAACCCTTGCACAGGCTTAGAACAACTAATCGGTTATTAGTCAATGAAAAGATTATACATCCACAATTGCATAACAGCATACAACAAACTCATTATTCTAAGTCTGATGGTATCTCCAGAATATTTGCAGGATTACTAACAGCATGCACACACTCGTCCTGCAGGTGGTTTATACTCATGGAGTCTGAGTCACCCAGTCAGTGTTAGTGTAGAGGACTCACCTATTTCAGTAATCCGATTATGTCCACTCACCTCTAACCCTTGAGTAAACCCTACAGGACCTTTAACTAATACTGGACACTGTACTAAAGACTGACCTTCACACCCTCATACTCCACACACAACTAAAGACTGTGTACGTTAATAATACACAGTTATTCAGCTGAGTTATTCACTTTATTCTTAGTGGTTTGCAAAGCATATATTAACTTTGACTTCGCATAAAGACGCCTTCTAAATACATAATGTAAAGTGACTTACAGTGCATTTAAAATCCAATACATTTGATCAACTTGTATGTTGTGAAATTTCGAACCCGTAACCGGGAATTGAACCCATAACCGGGAATTGTTAGTGTCACACTGTATTCTCTGTCAATCTCTCTTCAGTTGGAAACACTGATTATGAAAGTCATTTAAAACGCATTGAAAATCACGTCTTCAGTCTTCTTTCCTTCACTGGAGAAAGACAGTAAAGCTGATAGGAAGGATGTGTTGTTTCTGAGGTGACACGCAGCATTTCCTGAAGTTCTGGAGCCATTGTAAAGAGATTTGGCGTCCATTTCTGGGGCAGCCCCTGGAATACACATCGTCTGGGAAGACGGGATGTGAGCTGTACACATTTCCACAAACTCTGCTGTGCAACCTCAGCTCAATTTATTTGATCCTTGTCACATCAGAGGATGTTCATTTTTCACCGAAATGCTTGATGCATGACTTTCTGTAACCTGTACCGTTCTTGTCTTTAAGCGCTGAAATATAAATGCAAACATTTTAAATTTGAGAAATCATTATTTAAGAATGAAACGAACGCCCTTTCATTGTGAATTTAAATTGCATTGGCCACACCCCACCGGATGTTAAAATCAAATTATAATATATTACTTTATTAATGTCATATAATGTTTCTGTAAGTACCCCATCTATTGTGTAAGGACTTTCTTTATTTTTTATTAAAAAAAAATTGTGTTACTTTTTTGTAAATATGACAGTAAATGAAGCTGTGGCAACCGTCTGGTTGACCAGTAAAACTAAACTAGTTGGTTAAGCTAGTAAAGAAGTCTGGTGGGAACAGCAACATCCAAACATGCTAGTCTATATTAATAAATAATAGCCCATAATCACTGTGACTTGCACATTTTCTACACACAGAGTTGTTGTTTGTCTTCTTTTGTGTGCAGCTTCCTCAAGTTCTTGATAATCACTCCAGTGGGCCGGACCTGCATTTCTGGGCCAGACTTCTGCCTGCAGTCTCAAAGAAACTGACAGCGGTTAGTGTGCTTCTCTATAGGGCCCAATAAAGGTTCAGATGTATTTTTAGTGAGCAGGAAATCGTGTTTTCCTCTGACTGGCTTTCTACGCAAGCGCACGGAAATGGAGAATATCATGAAAGCTAATTTCAGCCGCTGCGCTCCCAGACTCTCTGTTAAGCCTTACTAAAAATGATTCAGTTATATGTTCCTTAAACGTTTAAAATAACATGTTAATGTTAATGATAAACAATAATGTTTATGTTACTTAATGGAAATGTTCTTACAACCTAAAATTGTTATCTGGAGCAGACAGCAGACGTCAGTGTGTGACAGTGAAACAGCGTCAGTGCGCCTGGCGTTCTGTGGTGAGAACCGTGACTTCCTGTTGGTTCTTTTGTTCTGTTCTTTTGTCTGTCGCCGGCTGACGGGGACCTTGGTGCCAGTTACTCATTTTCCTGAATTCCTTCTCCATCACGTTCTTGATGCTGCAGGACAGATATACAGAGACCAGTGTGTTAAAAAACACTCCGGAATTCATGCCGTCCTTTTGCCAAAATATTCCTGAATTAAAAAAACTAAATTAAAATTTTTTATTTTTTACTTAATTTTCAAATGTGTATCAATTATTTCAGTTTAAATTGCGCCAGTTTTTTTAGTTGTTTGAATTTTAATTGTCAATATAAAACCTAACAAAAACTTATCGTTGTGATATGTTTTTCTGGAAAGTCGTGCTTGTGCTGTTTTTAAAATAATGCCACTTGGTTTAATATTTTCATGTAATGAAATTTAAACAGTTTTTAATTGTAGCATGAGTACCTAAATGTTTCTATACTATAAACCTGTTGACATCCTTGAATTTCAGTAAAACTACTTATGATACATCCTTTTGAAACGGAAAAACTTTATTTATAATGTTGGTCTCACACAATCTTTGTCTATGGCCAGCTGTTTGACAGGAACAGCTCTAAAGAGCTGCTGCAGGTCATCTCACCACTGCTTCAGTCCCAAGAGACCCCGTCCTTCAGCCAGATCATGGCTGCCACCTCCAGCTTGTTCTGTGGGTACACAGGAGGAGCGTTCTCCCGGGTCACCTCCTTCAACTGGTATGAGGATAACAACTATAAAGCGTTTCTGGGCATCAACAGCACGCGTGGGCAGGGGACGTATATCTACGATCACACGGCCAGTAAGTACTGTACTTACTGTACCTATGTGTGCTCTTTTAATTGATGAAGAGGAAAAACTATGATCTGAAATCTCCTTTAGCTCCATTTTGTAACGACCTCATGAAGGATTTGGAATCCAATCCAGTCACAAAGATCGTGTGGAGCTCAGTCAAGCCTTTCCTGATGGGCAAAATCCTGTACGCACCTGACTCCCCTGCCGTCAGACAGATCATTAAAAACGTAAGAGAAAACCGTCTGCAATCTTGCTTCTGCCTCTTAACATGCACCATGTTACACTGGAAGAACAACAGAGTGGATTATGGGTAAATTCCAGATAGTTCCATAGTCTAAAGACTGCGGGGTATTTTTGTCTTGTATGTGAATGTGCATATTTGCCCAGCAGGAAGATGTATGTCTGCCATTATTTTACATTTGAAAGCGGATTAGATGGGTAACATTCCCTGATGACCATAGCAGCAGTTTTCACACTGTTAAACGCACCAAAAATATCCTCCGTTCATAATTCAAATTTATTTTAACCTATTGTAAGTTCTGTTTCTCCATGTGTTTTTGTCAAAGAAACATAACAAACACTTGACCTGTACTTACTGAGCAAGTACGTGACAGATTAGTATTCAAAACCTTACTTCTTCCCAATTTAAAACAGTAAATTTATCATTTTTAATAATTTGAGCTCTTAGCTCTGATTGTGAAATCTATAAACAGATAGAAGATGGAGCTACTATATCACATGTGCGGGTTCTGTAGATGATGCAGTGTTTGTATGTTGTTCTTACAACAATTTACAATTTAAACTTGTCACCCACATTAAGAAAATAACTCCACAAGTAACCTGCAGTTTTATGTTTCAAACAGAGATGGCGGTAGAGAGGCAAAAGTTACGGATTGCAGCTTTAAATAAATTAACTTTTGTTTGACCCTTTGCATACCGCCCCTTTCCCACAATGCCCTTCAGGGGCGCAGAAATGTTTTCCACGAGATGTCCATTAGTGAAGAGCTAATCTTGCTGCAGGCTTGTGAGATAAATCAGTGCTGTGCTACATTACTGTCAGTGTGCTGGCCGGAGGGGAAATGATGCAGGACTAACTGCAGCGGCTACGTGTGTTTCAGCAGCACATACGACGCAGCTGACTGGCTTCTGCGATCTTTACTTATGTAAGCGAGTCTGCAGGTGTTTATAAGAGAGTTTTCTCCCCTTCCACCCTTATGTAACACAGCAGGATGAAGATTTTTCAGAATGACATTACTAAGATTTGAACCTCCTACTTTCAGTTGCCAGTCTGTTCACCACTAAGCCAC
>JAZGTI010011610.1:0-16469 GCA_036877585.1 Botia kubotai | reverse complement strand
ATATTCCTTCGCCTGGATAAATATTTCCCTTCATAATTCAAACCTTATCTCTCAGAGACTCCTGTAAAACATCTTGTGTCTGGCTGAATAAAGGCTTTGGGTGGTTTCCAACATTTGTTGTTTATCTGTCAGGATCAAATTAACAACTCAATTCCTTAAACATCAACCAGAATGTGTTATTCCTCAATCACTCATAAACATCTTTGTTGTTCTTGGTTGCTAGAAATCATCTGCTTAATGTTTACAGGCTTTGATGGCCCCTTCAAGCCAATTAAGTGCAATGTAACTCTGTGTTGAGATCTTATTGGATGTTGTAAAAGCTGCATTTATCATTCACAAAAAGAAGCTGGTGGCCTCTTCTCCACCAGAGGACTTTGCTGGAATAACAAATATGGCAGTATGGCTCCTTTCACATGCTGGCTCACGCTGACCCTTCCCAGGACCCAGGGAGGCAGGCAGGAAGCCAGCTCAAAGCGAGCCGCCTTCACTGCTCAGGTGACCARGAAATAGCTGGTCAGTATTTGTGACCATCTGTCCACCATAGTGGTAGTGAAAATCAGCAGGGTGCCTGGGATGCATAATGAGTGCAGTGTTCACTTCGTTTGGGTTGATGTTACTTGGCAGCCGAGGCCACGATACTATGCAAAAAGCTTTGAACTGGAACGTTCAATCAAACAGAAGAGTAACAATGGGCGGAATTGTAAAACAGGTGTTTTACAAAAAAACAGACCATATTTAAAGTAATGCAGCCAAACAAAAGTATACCTTTGTTTTTTGACAGTTGGCAGTTACTTAGCAACAGTGTATTCACCAAAAAGTGAAAATTCTGTAAATTTACTCATCCTCATATCATTACAAACCTTTGGTTTTTTTTGCCCCCAAAAACCATGTAAAGAACCTAAAAACTACTATAAATATGTGTAAATAATGAGTACAAATGTGACAAGAACAGTATATTTTACATTTTCAAATTGTTAATGACCCATTTAATTATCATTACAACAAAGTTACTTAATTTGCATCCTTTTACTGTAGCTCACAAAATATGCATATTGTTTAGAAGAACAGAAATCTGTGAACTTCAGAATTTCTTTTTTGTCCCATGCATTTGTAGCAATTTTCATTTTTGTCTGTGCAGTTCCTTTAAGAAACATCTCATTCCTATGTTCATAGATCGTCACACTGTAAGTAAATATCAGCAGGGCACCAGAAACGTTTGGCCACAAAATGCATGCAGTAAGTCTGGCAATGATTGCAGCTGCTATCAGTTATGTAGCATCAGTTGCAGCACACTGATACATCCTCACCCTACCATTTTCCCAACCGCCATCCCTAACAATTAACTAAACCCTATAAAAACAATCCAGTTTCCATGGAGGTCAGATAGTGGACGTGAGGGCGGGGGTGGAATGTTTTCATTTCACTTTAACAAAGCCTGAACTGCACTCTATCTTGTGTTGAAATCACACTTTCTCTCTCTCCCCGTGACCTATCAACATCCCTTGTTCCTTGCCATCCACAGGACATCGTAGGCTCAGCTTAGTTGAACGTATCTTCAAACAGGCTATTTACAGGGCCGTTTGTTTTTCAATGCTTGCAGGAGGCACAAGTCAGCGATGGTCAAAGAAACACGAAACATTCAGTACCAAACATCTGTACAAAGTTACTGTGCAGCATTATTACAAGATTTTTCATGGATGCCTCTGTGGAGTATCATTTTCTCATTCTCTCATAGCTTTTGTACTTGACTAGCGCTTCTATGAATATGTTTTTCTTTTTGTTAGAATAGTGCAGCGTACAGTTCTGCCTCCAGGACTCTTAAATAATAGTGTGTTCCTTCTATACAAACACCCTGTGGAATAAATACTGTAGACACCATCACACCTCTGTCAGAATTTCCACACAATTGATGTTAACCCTACATTCTGTGTGTGTGTGAGGAAAGAACACAGTTATTTATTGCTCCTGGGGGGTTGTGTTGGGTTAAAAACATTTTTAATTTAATTAGTCAGAACTCATTTTCAAGGTAGAAGTTTAAAATTTCTTTAGAGACATTTTTAGCCAACACGGGTCGTTTAAAATACACAATGCGCTTTCACACGTACGCTATGTCCTCCACTGTATATTTAACAGCGTGTTTACATTTCGAGGTTATAGGGAAACAGGACCCCTTGTTGAAATGTCGACAAATCAGCTCGGGCAAATAACAAGTTGTTCTGTAAAGTTCTGTACTGATGGTGTGTGTAAACAAAACTGTAATGTTAATGGTTCGAGCGTGTACAAGGTTAAAACACTCCAACAAAAGAAGTCTGCTTTTAAAAAGTTAAAGCAATTCACAAAGCTTTGAATGAGCTTACAGAATTTTGACTTGTAGGTCTATGTGACTGAAAGTCTAAAATCTATTATCTAGCTAGCAAACATAGACATGGCGGACATTGAGCATTCAGTTCCAAATGAAGGATTTCATTTTATCCATCTGGAGTTTATTGAATTGATAAAAAGTGGGCATTACAAAACAGAATGGAGCTAGACCAAATGTGAGTTTTCTAAAACAGCACTTAAATGACTATATTTGACTTTTGGTCAACATTTTCCAATAGTGGAAAATGAAAGTAGTAGTTTTTCCCTTAAAACGCACAAATTGTTCAAAATAAGACCTGGTGGTGTTGTGTAAATGGTAACAATACAGTAGACAAAAAATACAGTATACAAAATACAAAAAAATACAGTGAACAAAAATTCTTTGTGATTTATATTCTGTGGAGGTAATTGTTATTTCCCTCTTTGTATGAGGTCATTGTTAGATCTAGAGAACGTGTATGTTGAAGAAGTGTGTCCTCGAAAGCAGCATTATTTTGGACGCCCTCAAGGGGACGTGTGGCAGATGCTGGTAGTCCGGCAAAGAACAAGTTCCAGTAGTCAAGCTGAGAAATTACTGGGGCCTGGAGCTTGGTAGAGTAGTTGTTGAAAAAGGGACTTGTGTGCTGTAGTAGTTGTTGAATGGAAACCAGCAGATGGTGAAAAACAGTGTTTTATTAATAGTGTAGTAAGGTTTTTCTATAAAACAATTTATGAAACTGGTGCATTAGAAGTGGAGCAGAAATGTTCCCCAGCACTGGTTTTGGTGCTTAGTCATTTTCAGCCATAGCTGGACTTCTAGCAGAGAGTTTGTCCTACTATTAAGCTGCAAGCAGGGAGTTTCTGGACATGAACATGGAGGAACCCTTCATGTGAAGAAATGGTGCAGCTTGATGAAGGTAGTGTGGGTCTTTGGCAGCTGTGTGCGCCAGGAACGGCCTTTCGAATTAAATTCTAGTAGATACTGGCAGTCGCAAAGAGACCTCAGAAAGTGTATTATGAGAAAATATATGGTATATAGATATATATATATATATATATATTAAAATATATGGAGTTAAAAACAAGTCGGGCAGCAGTTTTCTGGATGCCCTCGAGGGGACATGTGGCAGATGCTGGTAGTCCAGCAAGCAACGAGTTTCAGTAGTCAAGCTGAAAAATAAGTGAAGCCTGGAGCTTGGTGGAGTTGTTGTTGCGGAGGGTCTTATTTTCCTTATATTGTGGAAAATTAAGTGGCAAGATCTGGCAGCTGTGGTAATGCGATCCAGAAAATAGAGCTGCCTATTGAGCTTGAGGTGATGAAAAACAATTTACCCGATACCTGTAGTTTTAAAACTAAAGACTGATTCATTTACACAGCACATTATGGTAACATAATACAGTGGCCCAAGAAGTATTTGAACACTTTTGGACATCTAAATTGCACTTAATATGTATACAATTGCATCAAATAAAAATACATAAAATATTACAATTTTTCTGATACAGTTTTAATTACTTTCAACAACTGGTCCAGAGGTCATTGTTAGTGGATGTATCAAGTCTCCTTCCCTCCAGTTCACACAGGTGTCTTAGCAGAGTATCATCAGGTGTAGTTCATCATATTATCTATGATTGTGTTTCACTTATTTTGGTGACTTTCTGGTTTGATAACCAGAAAGTGTCCAAATATTTTCTCTCAATATATTGTTTTATACTTTGACACCAAACAAACATTATTTATAAACTGGTTTAAGTGGAGTGCTTGTATTATGCTGTCTTGTTTTTTTTAAATGAATGCTACTTGACTTGATATTTTACTATCTCATGTAATGACATTTGTAATACATGTGTTGTATAATAAAAGGTTGTGAGGCATTTGGTTTCCATAAATGCTGAATAGGTAAATGTTTATTTAGGTTGCTGAAACAGAGAAATGTGACTTTTGGTGTCATGAAAATGTTAAATCTTAAAATGCCTGAAGAACTGCAGCATAATGTGCTTTCAAAAGTTGAAACCCCTGACATAAATCTGTTCAGTGCCACAGGAAATGCTTTTGTTTTGTTATTCAATACCGATAAAACAGTATATCAAGGTTCCTACAGTCATGGAAAACCTGGAAATACCAGGGAATTTGTAGTTTCAAAATTGTAGTTTCAAGGCCTACAGTAATAACCTCTGAAAAAATATTAACATTTCAACATTAGTAACATGAATTAACATAAGCCTATTTAAAAAAACATACTTGTATTAGAAATGTATTGAACAACCTGACATATGGTCTTCACAACCTATCAAAAAAGTTTTAAATGGTAATGCAGCCCCAAAAAATGAACGATCAATTATTTGCGACAGGAAGTGACATATTTACACAAGACAAACCAATGTTTTGCTATGTCAACTAGGTTTCAACAATAAAATCTGTTTCCACAATTTAATGCAAAGTAAATCACTTATCTCCACAGTGGTTCGGTGCGGAATTAAGACTGGGGTGAGGAAGCAGAGAGAGCAGGAAGCCTGAAGTTTGATGGTTTTTGACAGGAAGCTGTTTGCATTCTCCTGCGGGCATCAACTCTCTCTCTTGAGTAAGTCTTATTAAATCCTTTGGCTTCCGACTCATCACATGGTGGAGAGATAACAGACAGCTTTATTTACTCTACTGATTTCATGCTACATTACTAACACATCTCACCCTTGTCATCACAAAATTCTGGATGGTTTGGCTTCACACCAGCATTCTCAACATCCATTTTTGGTGGGGGTGAAAATGTTGGAAAGTGTCCTTGCAGAAATTTAACACTTTTGTGAGATGAGAACAAAATTTTTGAAAAAGGGAAAAAAATCATACCGTATATATTTTAATTATATCATTTAAGTCATTTTGTTTGTTATTCTGGAGTGTATTTGTGTTAGGCAGGAGTTTAAAACAAAAGTGATCAAGCAAACAAACAAAAAAAACTGCTGTGTTCCACAGCGGAGCAAGGTCATAGTTACACATATGCTCACACAGATACACGCACACACCTGTTAAAATAATTCATAGTTGCCCACTCATGAATCCCTTGCTGGCCCAGTCACAGCCTCAAATCTTGTGTCTCCAGCCACCGGTGAGCTCAGATTAACCTGTATTTCTGCCTCCATGTGTAGGAGGAACAGATTGAATGTTTGGCATGAACTCTAGAGGAGTTGCAGCTCAGATCAGCACAAAAAGGTTAAATCAGGTTAACAGAGGACATATTGAGGAGACTGTCCACTATACCCACTAATCTACAGTCCTCAGAGGCCTCAAGTAATCACTTATTTAGCCATGCCAAATTTAGTTCAGCACACTGTTGTATGTATGATATTGTTGTTATAAATACTGTATAAAGCTCTATAAATAAAAAGCTAATATTATTTCAGACACAGCTGTTTTGTTTTCCAGTTCCTGCTCTGCACTTGCTCATACTCACAGATGACTGTTCAAACAAATAAGAAACTGAACTAACTGTGTATAAATATTAACTGACAATAAAAATATACCTTTTTATTTGCATAGTGCCATGGAGTAAGCATGGGAGGTGCACAAAGTAAATGGTGTCTCATCATTGCTGCCGAGCATTATTCATGTTAGGTAAGTGGTTCTTACTCTGTAGGTGGCAGATTATATCTATAAACACTTCATATATTTAATTTAATTTGGAGTAAATATTGTTTTAAAAATATATTTCATTAAATATATTTAAATAATATTTTTTTTTTGCCATGTTATTGGCATTGGTCTTCCCTCAAAGCATCATACAGAAAAAAGCACATTACTCAACAACTACTTTTTAAATTTAAAAATATAAGAAAATTTAAACTTACCTGATAGTAAACGTTTAAAAGAGGCAAAACACAGTTACATTTTTTGTGGAATAGCATTGGTCAAAGAAGAGTGGAATGGATTCACATCCCAAAGAATTCCATATTACAAGCATCTCTCTTCATGTTCTAAAAGAGAGCTTTATAACAGGCTAAACAGTTAAAAGATACAGTGTTAAAGTCCCAACAGGCAGTTCAGCTTCTGTAGTCAAAACTACTCGTCTGAAGAACGTTTGATATACAAGTCTAGTAGATAATTAATTTATTAAGAATACACTCATTTTTAGTGAAAAAATACTATTGCTTTTAAATCACTCTCCCACATTATAGAAATGTGATCTTTCCAATTGTCTGTCTTCTAAGAAACACAATCATTGTTATAATTATTATAATTATACCATTACTGTCAATCAGCACTTAATTATGTTCAGAAGTGGAGAGTAAATCATAAATCACGTTAAGCTGAAACATGAGAAGTTGATTGTTCAAAGCAAGTCTCTTCTCATTTGGGACCATGTGGGGTTCATAAATATTCCAGGGATTGTTCAGGTTTTAGCATTCCAGTTCATGGAAACCTCAGAAGAAATGACATGCATAATGAGTTCAGATCACAGGAGGAATGAGTACATGTAAATAACATTTGCTGTGTTGATTATAACACACAACAGCATCCAACAGGCTCAAAAGACCATTCATTATGAGCTAATTGAGCTCTAAAGCTCACAGTAGCCGCTTGGCTTTCTTGCCATCAGTGTGGCTGTTTGTAATATAAAATCAATACCTAAAAGTGAGTGAAAAGATGGACATGAAGCAAGTTAGACTTTTCTTGCATTCCCACAGAAGATTGAAGGAAAAGAATAGCTGAATAAAGTTATTAGTATGAAAAGATTGGTTTTAAACTGTCCTTCATGATGACTGAGGGGGCCAAAGGTAATGGTACGGACTTGCAAAACACACAACAGTTCTAATTAGCAGTCTGTCTGTCTAACGCTATCTGGCAATGAGACATTCAAACAGCTGTTTAGTGTCGCTGTCTGAAACTGGCTCGAGTGGATGCATCGATAAACTCCAGAAGAATCCCAGACGAGCAGTCTTCATATACAACTGAACAGTGGAAATGTCTATGCTGTGGTTAAAGTCAGTTTAGTGCTAGCCAGACAGAGGAAAACAAACTTCACCATAATTTTCAAATCCTAGAGAGACAGCATTCAGAATCACAGTTTTCCTGCTGGCCATTCACAGGTAATCTGAGGCTTTAAACTGGCATTTTACAGTGCACGAAGGCCTCAATGGCTGTGATCCATTAAATAGGCTCCCAGAGACCTTAGTATGTGGGCACTAGAACGGCTGCAGAACGGAGGGCTCAAGAGACAGTAATTCAAACATGCCTCTCTGCTGTTGTGACTCTCGTGTTGCAGTGGGGCACTTTCATTACACAAGCCTACACAGACCTTCAAAAACGCAGCCTTTAATGAAGGAAACCCACGAAAAGAAAGCTATTTTCTCTATTCGCCCTAATAAGAGACACTCTCACTTCAATAAACACCGAATGAACAGAGGACGTGGCCTCATTGACACAGTAAGTCTGTATAGAAAGATTGTACAAGAGCTACTAATGGTGTTGATGGGACTGAAGCATCTCTGTATTTTTCTGATGTTCTGTCCTTCACACAAGACATTAGACATCATGTGAGAATTTTCTTTTTTAAAAAGAATGGTGTTCTGATCAGATGTACACGCTGACCTTGATTGTACAAACCTTAATGATCAAAGCTAATATCTCTTGCCTTCTGAAGAAATGTGTGGTAATTTTAAATGTACAGTAATGTTTGTTACAGTGTGTTTAAACCAGGTGGGTGTGGTGCGTTATGATGGGTCATAGCCAAATCACTGTAAAACCATTCATAACCTACCTGTAGCCAAATCATATAATTCCTGGTAAATGGCTATAACACACTTTTACTCATCTGATATTGATTTAAAGGCTATTTAATTATGAAATAATGGCATGATTGCAATTATTTATTCAGATAACTTGAATGTTATATAAAATGTAACTACTGTAAAAATGCCCCAGACTCTCAAATAATTTATGAAAGCCAAATTTATTTAAAGCCAAGTACATTAAATGAAATGTATTGACTTAATACAAACTGTAAGTTGCTTAAAGATTTCTTTGATTCAAAAATCATTCTGCTGTGTCAATGTGTGTGCCATTCGCACCACTCCTGATGTTGCTAAGTAACGCTGTCACATTCTTGCTATTGTTGTAAGAGACAAGGACGGAAATGAGTAACAAGGAGTTCTATAGTGTAGTATAGTTTAAAGGAATGACCTCAGGTTAGATCAAAACATGACAAGGCTGTGCTCTGAAATCTCACACGAGACCATGTGGAATGACATGGAGTGTCAGTTCGGTACAGGCTGTGCGTATGGTACCTCATGTTAAGGGGCTCTCAGGAGAATAAAGCAAGTCAAAAAGGTCAGACACAACTCAATGAGAATGTCAGAAATCTAGAGTCTATTTAGATGTTTTAAGCTTTTTTATTGCTATTAAAAAACATTATCCTAAATGAAAATCCAGGCAAAAATAATATTTGGCATTGTGGCATGATGGTAAGGTGGGTGAAATGGCCTGAAATTGCCTGTTTAATGACCATTTTAAGGATTTCAACAGTTGGCTCTCAGAACATTGTCATTATTTCCTTTACTAACCAAGAAAACAACAGCAGCCGAGAAACCCTTATTCTGAACAGGGAATCCCATAAATGTATTGAATGATAAATGTTGCAGATGTCACATAGGTCCTCAATAGCCACCTAGTTAACACACACTGCTGGTTGTGAGTACTGTTGGCACAAACTGCTCTGAGCCAGCACATCCAGGTCACTTCTACTCAAACACTATGTGAACATTTATCCTAATTAGGGCCAAAGCAAAACTTCGCAATTAACACTTATTACAGTACTTTCAAAAAAGGTTACTCAATTAATAAAATAACTTACATCAGTAATGCCATGATTAAGATGATTAAGCATATTTAAAACTTTAAATTAGATAATGTAAACACAGACGATTTTAATAAAATAAATTAATTCAAGTATCTTCAAGATGCAGCCATCCAAGTTTTAGCACATTGATCATAGACGGTTTATGCACATACTTCCCAGCACCAATACTGAAGTCACATTCATCAGCTCTGCAAGGACACACATCCGACAGCTTCGACATTGAGGTTAATATTTGCATCTACACAATATGGCTCATAAAGATATGCAAAGGAGATTTATGTCCCTTAAGTTCATCAGTGATCTCAGCTGTAAGTTCAGAACAGGCAACTATAGTCTAGCATAACACAAAGCATTCATAAAGCATCCAAAACAGTAAGCGTTTCTAATTGCCTAACTCTATATTACCCATAATCCCCTATATTTAACCTTAACATGAAACCTCAAACCTCTTGAAACCTCTTGACTCCTTTTAAATCTTTCTTAGGCTTTCACATGGGAGGCATTCCTGCATTTGTTTGTGCTATTTTTTAAATTAGTATTTATTTTATTATATAATAATATAATGTGTTTTCTCCACCAATGATTAATCATGATTAATGAGCCTCACTCACACTCTAAACCGCAGAATCTGTCTGAGCTGAAATCAGCCGAGAACTTTTAGTTTGTGAAACCGGTTGTTTATATGACAGTGTGTAGCTAGTTACATGACTGCAGCAGTTTCTTTTTTTGTTGTAATGATACTTTATAATAAAACAAAATATTTTTCAGTGCCCCCTGCTGCAAAAACAAAAAAGTCAGCTTTCATTCCCTTTTTAAAATGCCATAACGTGTAGTTACTACTTGTTTTTGTATTTTTGACTTTGGGAAGAACTGAAGTTAAATAAGAATATTAGGAAAGTGACATGTTGTGCATTAATCAATAAAATAAAGTGAAAAAGCAGTGATAAAGTGAAGTGAAAGTGACTTATTCGTCAGAATATGGTAACGCATACCTGAAATGTGACCTCTGCATTTAACCCATCACCAGTAAGGAGTGAACATACACTGCAAGTCGTGAACATGCACACACCCGGAGCAGTGGGCAGCACGTTACTGCAGCCGGGGGTTAGGTGCCTTGCTCAAGGGCACTTCAGTTGCAACCCCCCAGTGCTGGAATCGAACCAGCAACCTTCTGATTACCAGCCCAACTCACTAACCAGTAGGCCACAACTGCCCCAGTAAAATAACAACTGCCCCCATAAAATAACATCAACCAAAAAACTCAAAACATGAACATGACCTTTTTCAATTCCATGACACTGTAACATTTGTTGTAATTCACGGAAATAATTGTACAGTCTTGGAAATAAATCTACAATGTTTGTCATCCTTAAAAAGCATTTTAAGGGAGACAGCAGTGTAGCAGGTATTTTACAGCGAATGGGAGGCATCCAATGCATCAACGATGTAGGCAGACCCATCGCCTGGAGGTCCATGCCTTTCCAAGAGTATTTCATCCCCCCTACCAGATGTGGAGTCCGGAAGTCATCAGAAGTGGCCCATTCTCGCGGAAAAGACGCTGCGGGCCCGTGATGATGACGCAGAGCGGCCGAAGCTGGCGGATGGCCACTTGATGACGAATTGAGAGGTGACTGGCAGCAGATACCTGGGCAGACGGGAGAAACGAGTGAAATAGAGATCGGACAGCACACTGAAAGGCAGGATTAGAGGCACAAAGGTCACCTAAAGAGTTCAGACATCTCTCTTCTTCAAATTCTCCCTCAGATGATGCTGTAGAATCCCATGCCCTTTGCTGATCCTTGTGTCTAAACGGTGCCATTTTTAACAATGAGTGACACAACTGGCTGAACGTGACTTGTTTTAACAGATAGGAACTTGTTTAATGTGCAAGATGTCCGAGACAGAATAACAGGCATGATAATTAGGGCCTAGAAGAAGACAGGGAGGGTAACCAGCAGAGACAGCTGACTACTCACATTGGGTAACAGCCTAATTACGATTCAGTTTGAAACAAGGCAACTTCAAGTTAATTAATTAAATAACAGTGACAATAGCAACATGTTGTACTTAACACACCGAATTGTTTTAATTCAAACTGCCAAAATCTTTTCAAAAATTAGGTTTTTTACCAATTAGGTAAAAAAGTGTTTTCCTTACACTTGAAATATGATCTTAACCACTATTTTAAAAAATAATATTTTATGTTTCAATGTTCGTATAGTTTTATACTTCTTTTAATAAATTATGCCAAAATACTAACTTAAATTCTTCTTTACAATCCCTTCCTTATACCACTTTGAGATTTATTAATAGACTTAGAAAACGTCACCTTTGTGACAGTCTATTTATACGTTTTTTGAGCTGTGGTGTGCTGACTTTGCTTTGTTTTTTAAGAAAATAAACTTATTTTAGTAAATTACATTCATTATAGGGGATATATGCAGGTATATAGGTTTTTTTCGGAGCATCACATTATTGACCTTTTTCAACTGAATCATGGTAAACAAAAAGTGTAATAGAGCTATAATTATAGCAGCAATACAATATTGCCAGAACAAATTAGGACTGCTGCTTATCGAACTAAAAAAAGATTTGTTCTAACGGCCTTTCTGCAGAAAGACAGACCCAAGAGACTCAGGAAGAATCAAATTAACTCTAAAGAAGAACGTCCTTGAATTTTCTTGAGTACACACTACAATACTGCACCACGCCAAGCAACGTTTGCCAGCATGTTATAATCAAAGGGGACAGCTTGCTTCCTTTACCCAAGTGTTACGGATAATAAAACTTCCAGGCAATGATGAATATCGATGTCTTCGATGCGTCATATGGACATACATATTGAGCCAACCTTTTACATCACATGTGCATGATCTTTTCTTGTGTTCCTTTCATTAAAGCTGTAAAATCAAGCCTCATTCTCCAGTTCTTCCCTCCAGGAACTCAGACAGGTGAGTTCTCAAGAATTGGTTTTGGGCTGGGGTTGTGCCTCATTAGCATATTTTTCACTACAGACTGCTAAGTTTGGTCAACAAAAGGAAATGTCAAAGGAATATGAAATTCAAATATGAACATATATGAAGGTGGGTCTTTTCGGCTCTAAAGAATTCCCTGTAAGGAATTTTCATCGGTTAGAGAGGGCTCTATCACTCAGGGTCCAATCAGGCTGCAGGCAGTGTTTAATTGGACCTCTGTGAGGATTCCACCAGGTCTTTGGCTTTTGATCATTGAGCAGTTCTTGGAAAAACCTGCCAGTGCAAAGCCCCCAGAGAACTGCCAGCTGTCTAACCTTCGAAAGTGTGTGTGCTTTACTAATTACACACAATCACTTTGAGATCTGCACATATCTCTTCTGTTTGCTTGTTTAAAGCCTATACTCTATCATCCAACTGCCTTGCGGAGGTTTAAACTTTGTGAAAAGCCGCTTTGAGAGAAAATGGATAGGTTATTGTTCACCAAATCTCATATAACGTTTCTCAAAAGTTTGGCAGTCTCTGTACTTCTACGGCTTGATAAATGTCACAAAACTGTCATTTTATAGCTTTTATATGTGGCAAGTGTCATGATATCTATTTGTATAAAATATACACATAGAATTATGTATGCGAACATGTAGTTTGTCTAGAGGAACACTTGTCAACACCAAATAATGCCACTTTAAAAACAGTAGCATTATCGCCCTGCAAGTTTAAGCCAATTGATACTTCCAATTAAAATCCCAACGGTATTGTGTTGAAGTCAATATGAAATGACACTTGCAACCCATCTTATTTTCATTATTGATATTCATTGGACAGGACCTTTAACCACCAGGAATTGACTGGATCATGGAAAGTCTCTATATGACAGGTGATTGGGGGAGGGGCTGAAATGTAAGGAGGATTTATGAAGTCAGCCAAGAAGGAATGTTTTTTTTGTTCTTTAAAATAATGTGCACTGATGTGTTATGTCCAATAACACAAAGACAGTGTGTCAGGAAAGTAAATAAGGTCAATTCGGATGTTGACTTTAATTTCTCTGATTGAGCGCACAAAGAGGCAAAAAAAAAAGTCTCTGGGCTACTGGAGCGAGAACAGTCACCTGTTAAATCCAGACCAGGAAAAACAGGGGATGGAGTAAAAAAGCCAGACTGAGACTCCAACATGCTCAGACATCATTTTCCTAACGAGCCAATGCAGATGCAGGATCATTGAAAAATAACAGATCCCTAAGGGCCGTTCCAGCACTGAGTCGGCAATGAGGCATGTCCTGAGAGAACACGAGTGAAAGGAGAGCGAATATTGGTTGGGATGGTAAATGAAGAAGAGGCAGCAAACGACTGGCTGATTTCTCTAAGGCCACACCCCCTCCAGGACAACATGTTTAAATGAAAGCAGGTGCTGAAAGGTTGGTTGTCACAGACTGGACATATTGAAGACATGGGGGGCAAGAGTATGGTCCAAGACCAAAAGGATAAAGGCCAAGAGAAATCACAGGATGAGAGCTGTCCCGCAGACAAGGGCAAATTTTAGGGCAGTCCACATGTCTAAATGTTTCTGCGTCAAGTCCTTATATGATATTTTCCTGTATTTATATAAAGTCAGAATTACTGTAATTACAGTTTTAGGTTTAAAAATCTGTTCACATTTTTTAACTCAAACTTACAAGGATTTTTACAAGACTTCCCAAAAAAATTTTTTATACTGAATGTGGTTCTGTAGGGTGAATTCTTCAAATATATGCATTACAAATATAAATTGCTTTTGGCAGTGTCCTCGTGGGCAGAACCAAACATGATGCCTGGCACTGCACAGTGGGCAGCTCGAGGAGTGTAACCATACCTCGTGTCGTCCCAGTCTGGGCTGAGTCCGCTGAGAGAACCACGGGAGTCAGCAACAAACTTGTAGACCACGAGCAGACATTCTCTGCACAGCTGGACGACACGCTGGCAGCACCTGAGCTCCTGTGTGGACAGCACCTCACTGCTCTTACTGAACACACACTCCCACGACGACCTGCTGGGGAAGATATGCACACCAAAAACATTACAGCATAGTTGTTGGGCAGTATCAGCAAAATCTTGCATCAATGTATGAGTAATATTTTAAATCAAGGTTATATCATGTCACGTTATTTTGCAGGAAATACAGTGAAAATTGTTTTACAGTATTAGGTCATATATATGTGGTAATGCCCATTTTTGGATAATGCAGTGAATTCAATTAAAAGTGAACAAATTTGTTTGGAAGTTGAAGAAACAAAAAATGTTTACATTCGTGTAAAATTGTTCTTATACGTGTGACACACTTCCATTAATGTAAACAACAATGCCAAACAACAACCCTTTATATCAAGTTCTGCTTTATGTTTGGGACACACCCCACTAATTCCTTAATACTCTGTTTTTGTGCTCATGTAAACAACCTATAAAGTGTAGCTTGCCAATAGTTGCACAAATCCAATAGTTGGATTTGTCTACCTACTTACCAGTTGACAACTTCTACTGTTGCACAGTATATACCGTCATACCACCCACCTTACTAGATCGTAAAAGCTACAATGTGCTGCCACCTTTTATCGCAATAGACGCTGCAGCAACAAATCGTCTGGAAAAGTTAGGGGGTTTGATTCTCGTTCATTTCACTCTCGATGAGGAACGAAACGATAAAACGTCTCGCCTCTTCAAAGTCTCGGCACGGGAGACGAGATTTGTTTGATTGTGGAGATGATGAAATGTAACGTCTGAGGATCTGAATTGTACATTACAGGCAGGGAGGCTCTCTGACGCTCTCCTGCCGAGCTCTCCTTCCCATGCTAACGGCTTACAGGCCACCTTCACACAAGCCTCTGATTAAACAGAAACAGCATGGGCCCCTGGCACTGCCTCTAATCCCCCAGAGCTGTGTTTGCTCTCATCAACTCCAAATGGTCTAAACCTGGCTATATAACATCCTTCACTCTGTGGCAATTACAAGAGTGAGTGGGCCATACAAAGTCCCTGAGAAGCTGGCGCAATGAGTAGAGGGAGAGAGACGGTCAATAAAAAGGAGTCCCTGCTGTTTGCTCTCAGAGCTGATAAAATCACAGCATGTGCGAGTCTATGTGTATTATAACAGCCAGTTTGTATGTTTCCATGTGTCTCTCAAAGGATGTGAAAGTCTATATCAATACTTTTAACATTCAGTCAATCAGGGACAGAACTGAGGCCATTTTGCTCATGGTCAAACTTCTGCTTTAGGGGCCAAACACTTTAAAGGCTGAATATAAACTTACCCAGAGCTGGAAAGGCAGTTCCAGAGCCCCTGACCGTGACTCCAAAGTAGGCGGTTGAAGACACGGTTGAAAAGGTGATAAAGGCGAAGACTCTCCACGTCTGGTTCGCTCCAGATTCTTTGCAGAACCGGGCGGATGTTGTTACGAACGATGTCCAAAACCTTTGTGCAAAGATTAAATGAATGTAAGTGAATAAAAATAGCAGAACTGAAAAATATTCAACTTAAACCTTTACAGTTTTGGGGAAGCTATCCTGAACCTCTTGTTTGCAGGACTACAGGCAAGTGAAAGGCAAGTGAATTTATAGCCAACACGAAATGGCACTTACAACCCATTGTACTTCTGTACCGTGACTAACTTAGAGTAAAACTGAATATTAAACAAGAGGAAATGTGGGCCGGACTTCATTTTGTCCATCAGGAATTGATCGTTCTTATTCTGTACCGATATAGAGCCAGAATGAATGCGAGTTTGGAGTGGATTGTGGAGGACTGCTCCTCTTCTGAAACACTGCCGGCAGCCACTTTTGAGCAAGCTTTTTGACTGGAACATGGAGGCTGAAGGTCAAGCTCACCCATGAGAACATCCTTTCTGGCAGACTTCTAAAATGTTCTTCTGAGTGTTTACATAGCAGCCAAACTTTGTGAACCACACAAAGGCCTGACAGTAACTATAAGTGAGTAAGACAAGCAAAGACTATTTTGGGGTATGACAATGCAAGCAACGTGAATCTGGTGATGGAGACATGTGGGCGTCTATCACCCGTATCATCTCTTGTGCGTTTTCTCCACCAGCCCACTCTTTATCAAAAAAGTGATACATAATTATATCATACACAATGAACCATTTACAGTGAGACCAGAAACACTATGAAAAGTTTGAGTATTATGAAATTAAAAAGGATTGAAAGTTGATTTTGTTCGTTTTTAATTCAGGAAACAACTAAAGACACACCCAGCATACCCATGACTAACCCCTAACTTTCCAATATTTAACCATGTTTACCATTGACAAAAAAACCTTTCC
>JAZGTI010011609.1:0-16469 GCA_036877585.1 Botia kubotai | reverse complement strand
TAAAGCAAATATTTGTAGTTTCGTAGGTGGAGGGCAGCGTTATGGATGGTATCAGATCTGACAAAACCAAGGATGCAAAAACAGTCTGCTGTGTGTTCTGTGTTTCCTCCAGCTGTTATTTCATCGCTCTGGGTTATGCTTTAGCGTATCCTGGCCCGCACTTTCACCTTTTATTTCATCATATACATCAGTTGTTTTATTGCCATTAATAATGAAGTCATGGATAATCTTTTCTTGATTTTCTCGAGTTTTCTGTACAGTATTCTGATGTTTCAAATACGATACAGATTGTTGCCGCATTACTATCGTTTTCGCAGTTTGAACGAAAGGGATTTATTTAAAGCACACTGCGCGACGTTAAACTCTCACACTCACGATAAACGTTTACTTCTGCCTGCGGACAACAGGGTCAAGCAGAATCCCCCTGAACAAAACTGCCTTATTCCACTTTGCTTTCTCGAACACATGACCCGCAGTTTGCGGTTCGGTTTCCAACAGTTTTCCAGACGAATCAAGATCTTATCTGTTTGGATACATATTAATCCACCGGCCAAAGTCAACCCATTTTACACGCGCACGGTTTCTCGCCATTGTGTTTGAACTGAAACCTGATTATTTAGCATAGCAAATGATCTGTTGTTTTGTACGTTCGAGTTGAGATGGAAGAGATTTAAGTTGATGTTATTCTGAATTGTGGTAGCTCAAAATCAGACAAGAACATTGGTGGATAACAGAGGAACAAACGATGATCTAAGCGAACCGTTTAAGCTTCAATCATTTCATTGTATCCAACTTTTGTTGGTCTTTCCAAAGATCTCTGTCTGGTCTATTATAATTAAACATTACAATTTGGCCTATACATGAAGTACTGTTTTGTGTATAATTTTAACACATTGGAGCAGTTGGCTGAGATTCGTACAAGTAGCTTGCCCATTCTCTCCAAGGGCTCCAATCCTTGCCAAAACAGCTTTGAGTGCAAACATATCACACCTGTAAACTTGTTATTGCTTATTTATTGTTGAAGTGTGTTCATGTTGACTGTAGAAGGTCATAAGAAAGGTCGTCTCATGGGAATTCAGAAGCGCCAGATGCAGGCCGGACTGTGGCTGGATCATGGCCCCCCACGTTTATTCCGCCTTGCAACTCCTTAAGGTTAACTGCCTGTGATCTACTCCTCGCTTGGCCTGGAAGTTATTAAGCCTTTGGTATTAGCCTTCTTCCCTAATGAGGGCGCTAATGACTACTGACACTTTTACTAGCATTGCAACCTGCTCCCGTCAAGGCGCACGTATACACACATACTGGTGTATTGGAAAACAATTATTTTATTGAGTATGTTGTTAGCTGTTGTTTAGCGTCATTAAATTGTATGACAATAAACAGAATAAAGCAATAAAAATGCCATCTTTATTCACTCACCCTCACGTTGTCCCAAACCTGTATGACTGTGTTTATTTCGTGGAAGACCAACGGAAGAACGTTAGAGGCTGACAGTCTCGGTCACCATTCACTTTTATTACAATGAAAGCAAATGGGGCCCGAGACGGTCAGTTCCTTATGTTCCATCTGTTGCGTTTTCCACAGAAGAGAGAAAGTCAAACGGGTTTAAAACAACACGAAGGCGAGTAAATGAAGACTTCCTTAACCAGGAAAAAAATAAACAAAGACAAATCAGTTAACCTCTCCCGTACCGCTCGCGTCCCAGTTAAAGGCTGTTTAGACTGTGGGGAGTTGGCAAACATTCTTCATGGCTTTTGGAAGACAAGCAGCCAGTCATACATCAGGGATAGTACAAGCCTCTCTTGAGCTGAGTGATTGAGGGCCTTAAACTCATTTAGTACATGTGACGAGTGAGTAGAATGGCCAAGGGACTACGGACCATCCGTCATCCCATAGACAAGGTTTCTGTGTGGGTCTGGAATCAAGCAGACAGGGCCTGGTGGGCTCTGGAGAGTAACATCCACAGAAAATAAAGAACAATGGAGAGTCTCTGTGCGTCTTTTTGTAACACACAGGTGTGTGTATGAAATATGGCTTGTGGGAAACATGTTTTACCGTGAGTTTTATTGTCTAGGTATTCATTTAAATATGGCATTTAAACAGGAGCTTCACACCGTCATTGACCCCAAAAACATGAGAAATAAACACCTGTTTCCTCGTCCTCATAAATCAACGTCTCTCCCTCGCTCTCCTCCATCAGAGTGCAATACGGACAACGCGCTCCCCTGCGTCGCATGCTTCTCATGAAGACATATGCGCGCGTGTCGGAAAAACGCGTGGCGCACCAAACGAAAATGCGCGTTGTGCCTGCGAGTTGGAAAACCATCTGTTTTCTGTTCTCTAACATATAGATTTTGATTTGTGCATGTCTCCAAGCAAGCATTACGGGCTAATAGAAAAACCATGCTTGACTCTTGGTATTAAACAGTGTGAATCTTGGCCCATCTTTAATGGAGGCCTCGACGTGCGGAATTGCACAAGGGGATCAGATCTCTGATCCTCTGTGTTTTCGCTGCACACGTGGCGCGTCTGATGCCGAGATCAGACTCCGTGACAACAGGAAGAGTACATCAGGGTACCATGGAGGACTCAACATCTTCTCTGTTGTTTTTGTTCTCTCGCTTTTTTGTCACCTGCTCTGTCTGCTCGTCTCCCTGTGTCACTTCTTTGAGGGCATGATGATGACAAAAGCAGCCGTCTGTAATGAGTGGAGACTTGTAGTCTGTTGAGGTCACGCAGGGCAGCCAGAACAGAGATGAGAGTTGGCAGGACAACAGATCTGAGAGCAGGCGTTTGCGTTTGAAAGTTTTGTATGTTTTAGTTATTACCATTTCCTGTCTAATATGGTCACAACATTGTCTTTGTTCATGCAGTTGTGTGTGTGTGTGTGTGTGTAGAGAACATTGCTTTGTGTGTTCTCTGGTCTCTATTGTGTATGTCAAGGATTTTTCTTTGTGCCAGATCTTAGTCAGTGTTCCCACAGAGACTCACTGATGACGTGATGCTGGTTTAATCTCTCACTTTCCCTTTCTCTCTCTCTCTCTCTCTCTCTCTCTCTCTCTTTCTAGGTCCTACTGGTGTCGGTTTAAATGAGCTCAAAAGGAAGTTGTTGATATCTGACCCACAACATTTTAATGTCACCATCCCACGTAAGTCCCTTTGACACTGTCTTATTGTGTGTGTGTGTGTGTGTGTGTGTGTGAGAGAGAGAGAGAGAGAGAGAATGTAGCACAGATCATGTCTATGTGGTTGACCATCACTTCTGTTTTGGTATAATATAGGGAAATCAAAATATAACTGCAAAATTTCACACGTAAAAGTATTGGTACAAGTTGTTTACTTAAAGCTCCAATACGTAACTTTTGTTGGGGTAAAAATGAACAAAAATCAGTAATTGAGCAACTACATGATAGAAACCTGCAATTTTATGTTTCAAACAGAGATGGCGGTGAAGAGACAAGTTACCAGTTGCAGCTTTAAGTACATGTGAACAGAGGGACACTTGAAATACTGTTTAGTTAGACAAGAAGTACTTAAAGGATACATGCCATTGTTTTAAGTTAAAATATAATTATTCATATTAATATTTACATTTTTAAATAAAGGAATATGTGCAAAAGCATATTAGTTTCGTGGTACCAAAAAGCACTCCGAATCTCCTGAAGTTTTGATATTATGAGTGTAATATTATCTCAACTTTACAGACAGCCAAATGAGGAAAGAATTGCTCGTCCTATTCAGAAGGGTATCACTTTCTCTCTCACCCTATTGATCTGTCACTGATAGGCGTGCAGCAGAACCCCTGACTGTTCCAGCCAATCTCGCTGTTCTTTATCTCTCCCCGTTCCGATCCAGACACACATGATTCAGACCAATGCACCAGACACATTTCAAGACAAATGATTTGGACTGTGATTTAAGTGCTGAAACAGGCTGGTGATGTGGAGTAATTGGTATTTAGAGGCAGGGAAAGAGAAAAACAAAAGAGTCAGAGAGTTCGAGACAGTGGCCAGAAAACCCGTGACTGTTGATATAATGTCGGGATGTTTGTTACATTTAATAAATGTGTCTGATTCGGGCCGTGACACTTTGAAATGCCACTGGTATTAAAATCCCATCCAAAGCTTTTTGCCTTAATGGCGCCTAATTGTTCGCAAATGTGACCCCTGTATTAGTCTGTATAACAGCCCAGCCTCCCCCTCACCTTACAGAGGATTTAGATTAAAAAGAAGGTTTCTTGGAACGTATCTGTTGCTTTTTTTTGTCTCTTTCCTTTTTTGTGTAAATCCTGCCAACTTTAGCCGTTCAACACTCACCGCTTGTACGCAGTGATTAAACGTCAAATATCTTTGTATTTCATCTTTAGAAACGAGATGGCGCTCGAGCGGTTGTCTCACATTAGCGGCGAGCGAGTCTTTTGAAACTCAAACCAGCCGTGGCAGCGACACCAGCGCGATGCGGAATACGATTAGCGGAGAGCGCTTGAACATTTTGACTCCTCACCAGCCCTTACGACGATTTTCCATGATCTTAGAATAAAATTTAAATTCTTCTGCCACACCAAAAACGTTTGCCATGCCACAGCGCCCTAATGCCAGATGAAGTATATACTTTCTCTTTCAGCAGTACAAGTGTTTTTACTGTTTGTAAGAACTAGCAGTCGGAGGTATAATAACATGCTATCTTATATCTGCGGTGGGCAGCCATCTTGGGAGGGGGATGCTGTTTAATCAAATAAGTGATGGGTCAGTATAACTAATAATTTACCCACTTACACTCCAACTTTACTCTCTCTCCTTCTGTCTTGTTCTCGCTCGCTCCCTCGTTTTGTCTTTATCTATAAGAATGGATGTCTTCTTTCAATCTAAATGAGGATGCTGGAAATAAGACAGCGGTTTATGTTATTAGTAGTAAAAGGGCCCAAACATTAGGATAAATAGGTAAAGGAAAAACCAGGGGAAGAAAATCCTGGAACGAGGTGAGTTGGAACGGTGATAAAGTTTAATAGTTTGTTTTGGAGCTGTTGGCAGGTTGCAGACAATTTGTCTGCGGCGTGTTACACAGCGACCTTTGACCTCCCCGACACTCGTTAAACGCGGCGTTCTGCGTCTCCGCATGGCACACCGTGACCCCGGCCGCGACAGCCGGAGCCAGCGCGCCTGCACTGGCACGTGTCTTCAGATTTAAAGACAGAAATTTATAAGCAACTGAAAGCAAGAGTCGGGCTTAATGAGGGTCTGTGTAAACTTAGCAGCGTTACTGTACCGGGCTCTCCTGGGGTTTACAAGTGATGTCGGAGTTCTCCAACTGCCTTTTGTAAACCAAAAATAATGTGTCCAGAACATAACTGAAAGGGGCATTGCTGGTACCGGCCAATCAGCATCTCATTCCGACATGATAGACTTGCCAATACATTCATAAACAAATTCTAATGACGCGGTGTTGTTATAATTTTACAATGCTGCTGCAGTTTGTTGCTTGTGTTTAGTGCACACTTTTCTGAACTGTACAAAACCAACCCAAAATTGTAGTGCCTCTGCTCACAGTTAAAAGTGTGTCATATGTTTCTCTCCCTGTTGCCATTTGTCTGACAGACACCTCTCGATCCAAAAGACAATCGGAAAGCGACGGAGTCGAGTATCATTTCATCTCCAAACATCTTTTCGAGGCAGACATTCACAACAGCAAGTAAGTTACCCATAATCCTTTTCTTTGTCCCGCTTTGAATGAAACGCCACTGTGTGTTGTTTGGAACGAGGCCGTGAATATTTTTTATTGTTTGGACTGAGTGCGTAAATGTTTACCATGGAGATCAAATAGTCAGTATCAATCATTGAATTTTAGCAGCCGCTTCCTTTATTCTCGGTACTGTAATGATGTCAAGCGTAACCCTGACACAAACACTCCACAGTAGGAGAGATATAAATCTGAGGGACCGAGTCTGCTCGGCCAGTTAGCGGTCAACACATCATCCAGATCACTGACTAAACTCTAGTAAATCAGCACCAGTCAAAACACTCCACAGCAGTTTTCTCTGATGTCGCCTGTCTCGGACCCACATTCATAGACGCTACGACAAACATACAGCAGTTCTGCCCTTCGGCTGCCCACTGTTTTTTTGTTTTTCCACTCTATTTCCTTCAAGCAAATCATGTGTGTGTGTGTGTGTGTGTTATGTGTGTAGCAGCGTGATCCCTTCTCTGTAAGTGAAAGTGAGAGGGTGCTGACAGGTGGTCTGTTTCTGAGCTTGTGCGAGAGAGAGGGGGGATCGGACTCCCAGCGGTTCATAAGCTCAGATTTGTATGGATGGGCCCAGTGATGGATGAGTTACTGCAGCCTCTCATCAAGAGGATAAAACAACACAACAGGAAAGCGTATGGAATGTCACTGGTCGTCAGCAGACCGGCCATCTTGTAGCTGTTCTTAAGCTGCCGTGTGCTGGAAAATACTTGTGGCGGTTTATTCTGTGGTGGAAGAACATCGCGATGAGTAAACCGCAGTTATTAATGCAAGTTAAGAAGAATCGAGTTGAGGAATGGATCGAGCAGGTGGGAATGACGGGAATATGAACGGGCTAGAAATTCATTTCATTTTGTTTGGTTATTTTCGTTTGTTTGTTTGTTTTTTGTTTTTCTCATTTTTTTGGTCTTGTTTAAATGGCTAAGCCTTGTCCTTTGGAAAATGTGGGAACATGCCCATTCTCATGCCCAAACATGACATTCCCAAGGCATTCCCAAGGAAAACCCTGCTCAGGGCTAAAAACAGATCGGCCTACGGTAAACGGACCCAAAAACCACAGAAGCAGCCTCCACCCCGTCATCCAGTACACGCACTGCATCGCGTCGGCTAGCGCCATAACACAAAAACCATGTTTAAGCACATCTGCTCTCTAATGACCTTTCAAATAAACGGCTTTGGGAATTTTCGGTAACCCCACACATCACATTAACACCAGCAAACCGCCTATTAGCACCTAACTAAATCAGCTCAGCTCACCATCAGACAGGCTTTAATGAAAGAGCGCACAGGCATGAACGCATAAAGAACAGGAGAAGGGGGCAGGGCGTCACGTTAGAAACCGTTTAACGTTCTAAAAATGATCGTCCAATCACAGGTTACCGTCAGACAGCGCGGTTCCAAAAGGTGCGAGCGCGTTTAGTTTTCAGTTTAAAGACTGGTCGACATTTAAAATGATTCTTGAGAGAAACTAAAAGGCTTGACGTATAAAAAAAAACATTTTGACACTTAACACTTAATTGGTAACATTTCACCAGTTTCAAAAACGGCGTCTGTGTTGCATAACCGAATATTCGGTTATAGATTCGGTATATCGATTTTACCGTCATCCGCACCACTGTCGTAAGAATCTGTCGTCCGTTCCGGAATTCTTTCCACATCCGTATCCTATTGCTTTACTAATACCAAAAGCTAAAAATACACCGCGTCCCGCGACTCCGATCGGAGAATGAGCAAGTGATCAGAGTGAAAGAGAAAGATTAAATCGTGGAAGAGTGTTTGTTTGTCTTTGGCGTCTCAGGAAGCGAGTAGCACTCCAGCCCTTGGCATTCGGGCCTGTCTGTGCTTCAGGGAAACAGGTGTTACTCATTTAAAAGTGTAACATAGAAGATTATATAAAAGAGCCTCGTGTCAGACTGTCTGGAATGGCCTTCTGTGGAAGAATGCGAGTGATCGTAAGCGCCGTGGATGTCTGCGCGGCGTTTGACACCGAAGGCATCAGAGCGAACTGGGAGTAAATAATAGGTTATGAGTTTCCTGTTATTATCCTGTCCATTGGCTTCCCTTTGTATTTAAAGGTGGGGTTACGGTAGGCCAACTTTAAAAGGGCATTGTTTGTGCGTTTAATCCCATCAGTCATTACATCAGCCCTCCTCTCTGTCTCTCTCTGCATTAGGTTCATTGAACATGGAGAATATAAGGGAAACTATTATGGGACGAGCTTCGACTCCGTACGTTCGGTCCTGGCCAAGAACAAGGTGTGCCTTCTCGACGTCCAGCCACACGTGAGTCTCTCCCATTTTACCTTTTCATGGTACCTTCCTCTGCATCTCTCCGTTCTTTGTTCTTTATCACTCTATCACAGCTGTGATATTCCAAATTCTCGTTCTTTGTCGTCTTTTATGAATCAAAATTCTTTCTTCTTCGTTGGTCTTCAGGATGGGCAGAAAGTCTAAGAATGTAAAAAAAGAGACTTGGCTTTGTCTATACTAAGTGTACCACGTTTGGAAGTTTACAAACTAGCTGCAATTCGTAACTTTTGCCTCTCTACCGCCATCTCTGTTGGAAACATAAAACTGCAGGTTACCTTATGTACTTTTTATTGCATATGTTGGAGAAAAATGAAGCCAAAATGACATTTCCTGGGAAACCCGACCAACAGCTCAGGTTATAAATCATTATTATAAACTCACCTTTGGGAATCGAGGTGAGGTAAACACTGATCGTGAAATCGTGTTAAACACTGATCTGTCACGCACTTGCTCGATAACTCATTTTAGTAGAGCAGCCCCTGTTACACATACTATAGTGAAACCACAGCGCTGAGGTCCCCTGTTCTTCCTTAACCACATTTAGCCAGTGAGACACAGTGACTGTCCACTTACCACACAAATAAACTTCATCTCTTCACCTCTCACACAAACAACATAAACTCACATCCTCACACACACACACACACGTACACACTGGCAGTTTCTGCACACATACACGCTTATACACAAACTCTGCCTCAGGGCCCAGCCAGAGTGTGTTTGTTTTATCCGAGTGGATAATGATACACATTGACCCTGAGATGTATCAGACACTTAAAACGTATGACTATTGTAGCAGTATGTAACACAAAAAAATGTGAAATTATCACTTAATACATACAGTGTATAATCTGTCTGAGAGCTAACATGTCTGCCTCTGTTCTTTTGGATTGGGTTTTGTGTTTCCTGTGCGTTACTGTTCCCACAGTTTAGGAAGCATGTTCATGCACTTATTATCACAGCACATCAGTCCTGGTTAAGTCTTCTCACAGCTGTATCGCTGTCTATCTGGAAACCTGCAAAACACACACACACACACAATATATATGACACACATTTCTGAGAGACTTATTTTTTTGACCATTTTATCCTAAGGGATAGTGAGAGGCATGTAAATGATCATGCAAAAAATAAATAGCCTAAAACATTTTTTTTAGCATTATAAATGGAGTTACGATGAAAAAGCTACGTAACTGTAGAATATGGCCCCTTAAGATTAGTTTAATTTAATTTAGTGGAAAAATTCACACAGAAAAATGTGTTTAGGAGCGGCGGTCTTATCGTATTCGAGCACAGGCTACTACCTGTGTCACGGAGGGAGGGCTTTATTTTCACTCTCCCAGTCAAATCAGTTGAGCTCAGTGTGAATCATCTGGCTTGTTTTCTGTCAAAACGTAACGGCGACTAACAGCGATAACGTTCAGAAGTATCTGTGTCAGAATAAATCACCATGACATGAGCGATGCCGCTTTAATGACTGCGGTTCAGCTCGCTCTCTTTATGTTTCTCCCTGTTTCTCACATTCTCTCCTCTTCAGACGCTGAGGCATCTTCGCACCGCCGAGTTCAAGCCCTACGTGGTATTTGTGAAGCCACCGTCCATCGAGCGTTTAAGAGAAACCAGGAGGAACGCCAAAGTCATCTCGGGCAAAGACGATAAGAGCTCATCCAAACCCTTCTCGGTAATCACACACACACACCACATGCACACAGGCTGTGTTCCAAAAGCTAGCGAGCTGCCTACTGCCTAAAATAGGCAGCTGCCTTCTGAGATCGAATCCAACCATCACGAAACCTCATAAGTGACCGATTTGGAACGCTATACACACTGTAGGCAGCGACTGTGCACACTTCATAAAAAACACTCCAGGAACGATTTTCCACGAAGGCGTGTGATGTTAGCCTGTTGCTAAGCTAACGACACAATACTTCAGAGAAACAAAGCACACACAAATATCGGGTAAAATAATTCATTGTTAATTACTGTGAACCACACTGGGCCAGAGTGTATCTATGATGATTTTAAATGCAGCGTTTATAGACAAACTCACTGGGTTTTGGAACAGAGTTACAGTTTCACCACAATGTATGAACAGATTTCAACATCAGTCTATCCATCATTTCTGTCATTGTTCTCTGGTACTACCGTGTCGGTTGTATTCACAATAAACCCTTCTGTTCCACTATCTCAAAAGGTAAAATGAGAAATAGATTTCATCACTTCCTGGCAGACATCGACCACATCGTTTATTGTCATCATTTTCTCTTTGGACCGACCAAACACGTATCCTGGGTAGTGCTTAAATACGTCGCTGTGCAGTTCATCGACACGCGTGTATGTGTTTATGTGCAACCAGTCCCTGAGGTGGCAACCCGATACGGGGCTCGTGAGCTCACACCACACCTGTATTTCGTTTGACTCGCCTCAAACGAAAAACACACGAAAGCAATTAACACATACACCAGACCCTCGCCTCGTCCTGCCTTTATTTCGGGCTCCTTGCGCTGCGAACATACGGGCCGTTTAATGACTTTCCCAGGGTTCAGCTTTTGTTGGTGGATCTCACTTTGAGGCTGCGCTGGGGCCAAGCTAGCTCGCTACAGGATAACAGACCCCAGCAACCCGACTCCACCACACGTGGAGATGGCCTGATGCCTCTTGTCTGGCTTTGAGACATTCCATGCTAAACATTGTCAAATGCTGTTAGGAGAAGCCCCAAACATGACACCAGTCAACCTATTGACCTGGCCTACACACATCTATCACACATACAAACCAAACACACTTGTTTCTCCACTCTCATGTGCACCAGACGGATCTGAAATGGCGGTAAAAGACGCGTCTTTCCTGTACGATTTGACGACACGCTAATCATTTTTACACAGCAGCTTTAGTCTGTTTATGCACGATGAGTTCATGGAAGCAACAGCCAAAGCATAAATGATTGCAGATACACACGCACACTCCATATTGTCTGCATAGGCTCATCCAGACCGGAGCTGGCCGGATCGCGGCGCAGAACACATGGGTACACGAGCGCAAGCAGACTAACTCGTTCCACTTCATTTTAATTTCTGCTCGCATTAATTGCAGGGGAAAAAAAAAACACATTTTTTAAACCACTGAATGTGTGACGGACAGCACACGGCACTCCACCATGTTTTTAAATTCCCCGGGGAGTGACAATCCATTCGAATCAGAAACTCGAATCAAGCAATATCCGTAGTTGTCAGTGGGAATCTCGATCTGGCTATCTCTGTCAGAAATGGGAGTGTGCCAAAGCTGTCCGCACTCTCCTGAGCCACTGTCTGCCTGCTTTCAACAGCCTCAAAGCAGCTCGCTGTGGGTTCCAGCGAGGAAAATCCCTCCATGGCTGGCAAAAACGGCAACAAACGGATTATAGACCCTGACAGTGTTAAAGGCACCCAGATTCAGCCTTTAATAGCTATGAAAGAACAGTCGCGTTTGATGAAATGTCACAGGCATATTTTATCCAGGAGTTGCTGTATTTCTTTCCCAGAGAAACGCAGGCGTCTGCGTCTGGTAGAGACATGAGCGCGCAGAGCTTTCCACAACAGACATCCCATTGTTCCCTGAAACCAGATTTTCACTCTATTGTTCTCTCTTATAGTATCGCTTATATAACATTAATGTCGAGTCTGTCTTTCTGGTTTTCCATACAAAATTCCATACATTCCCTTTTGAGGAGTAGTAATAAAAAAATGCATAAAAATCTCGGATGCGGAAGAGCAAAGGGTTTCATCGTCCGGCATCGAATCGTAATGAGGGATGGAAACACCAAAAATTGGAATGGGATTTTTGTTCGTGCTCTGTGAAAGTTAAACCAGTCCTCAGATGAAGTTCCTTCACTCTGGAAATATAAAAACGGGGACCTCTCGATGACCCAAAGATGTCCTTTTTCAACAGTTTTAATGATAAGGGCAGGTGCACTTTATATGAACCATTAAAAAATGGTTTTCCATCAGGGGTCTTGGGACTGGGAGATAAGCAGAGCTTGTGCTGTCTGCGAGAGAGCGAGAGAGCCCAGAATACCGTCGAAACGTTTTCTTTCTGAGGAGAGAAGACCTGGAAGACTGAAAGAAAAAATGAAATATAAAAAATGAAAGCGTGCGTTGGGGCCGCCGGGTAATAAACAATTGGAGAGAAATGCAGAGAAAACTAGATTTAAACCCTCGAAAGTGATCAGATTTAGTATTAACACTTCCCTAGAGGCAAAACATCTGCTAAACCTCAATTAGCATGAGGTTTTTATTTGATGACAGAATGAGGAAAAAGATATTTTCAGACCTTGGGCCAAACCTTTGACTATTTAGGCCAAACACAAGCTAATCCACCGTGGTGAGCTGAAGCTTTCTATGACTATAAAAACGATGACTAAGTCGGTAGACTACACGTTTTGATGCTTCGTGCCAATAACATTCAGATTGTAAGATTGCCATAATGTTCAGAACGCCAGCAGCCATGTGGCCAAACAGAAACAGAAATGTTGACAAAATCTCGAAAGTCTTGATCAAAAAACACAGACGTGAGGAGACGTGAGGGGCTTAGCAGAGAATGGACGGGGACCAATGAGGTGGCAGGAGTCACGGTCAAACACCGGCCATGCGCATTGACTTAGCTCAACTTGACAGTGTTCTTTCTCCTTATATCACAATAAAACACTTTTGGTGTGTTCATATGTGTCATGTGTTAAGTTACCATTACAGTCGAATGTTGCTTAGCTATAAACGTCAAACTCCAATTTTTTGAGGCTTAGCAGTATGTTTTTATAGCATTATATCTTTCTCAGAACGTGTGGTAAAATTGTAGTTTGTACTGGTAAAGCCAAAGAGACTGGCACTAAAACCCAGTTAGAATGATTAGCATTGGTGTTTAGCGATAACCGGCCTACACAAATACCGCGAGATTAGGAAGAATGTGCTTAGCAGCGAGAGGGTACTGGTTTGTTCATATGTGAATATGCTGCAATATAAAAATGATGCTATATGTAGTATTTCTATTTTAGTATCTTTTTGATATTTCACCATTGTCAGTTTATTTTGAACCGTGACTATATGTAATGAATAATGATTGTTTATTATGTCACGGGGCTTTGAAGTCACCATTGTGTAACACTGGCCAGAGCATAAAGTCTGTGGTCTGTGTTTTCCCTCCAAAACTCAAAACCACTGGAAATCCAGACCTCAGACTATAACTGCCTCAGTATAACATTAAATATCAGTTTAGAGCTTTATCTTTCATACATCAGCTGTAGATATTTTTGCATTTCTCTTTTAAAAGAAATTTTATTGAAAACAACGGAGTAGTTTTTAATTAACTCTAATTTTGAGGGCCTCTATGAAAGTCATATTTGGAAGCTGGCGTTTTGAATACTGTGAGAAAAGATCTCTCTTTTTCCTGTTTTTGGAGCACGTTTCATGTCTTTATAAGGAACCTCACAGAATGTGTTTGTTGTTTAGGACGAGGACTTCCAGATGATGATCAGTGCCTCTCAGGTGATGGAAAATCAGTACACTCATCTCTTTGATAAGGTCATTGTCAACGATGACCTCACGACCGCCTTCAGCCAGCTCAAGCAGGCTCTCAGGAGAGTGGAAACAGAAGCTCACTGGGTGCCGGTCAGCTGGGCTCACTCCTGAGAACAACAGAAGACAAGTAACACAAGGGAACAAGACAAATAAGGGATGAGAAACTGCGAGAAGGACTTTGTGAACTGTGAAAGATGATCGTTTTTTTAGTTCATGTTTTTATTTTGGGCTGTAGATGGTGACAGGTATAATATGTTTAGAGATCTCCGTACACGTGATGGGGTTTATCTGTTTTTGGAACGCTAAAGTGGATGCTCCAAGGTTTGTTTTTGTTTGGTCGCAGTGCAGTTGCGCTCCGAACGCAAGCAAACGTCTGCTGGCTTAGCTGTGTTTCAGACTGCCAGTAAAGTGGTCTGGTGGTGTCGACCGCTCCTTAGTGTATTTTTAACATCAGTTTATAGAAACCAAAGGATGATTATTATTTTCAGAGGTCAAAGTACACAGTTTTCGTATCAGAGCTTGTGTGAAATTTTGAGGGAAAGTGCAGTTTTGTTTTTGAACGCGTCTGACTGGGCAACGCTCTGTAGCGCACCATTGATCTGTTACCCGGTAGCTAGTTACATCAATCAGAACATTGACCATATAGGGGAAAAAATCACAGAATGCTCGTAGTACCCAAATTGATTTTATTTAAATAGAAAAATAATATATTTTGTTTTGTTTTTTTACTTTTTAGTCAGTTCCCAGTTACAGATGTATCAGAGCTGTTGGGATTCTGTGGGGTTTTTTTTGGTTTAGTCCTCATGGCTAATCAAAGCCACAGGGTTTCTGTACACAGATGCTTTGTAGAGGTTTTATCTGCTGGAGATGCCTCTGAATTCAAGAACTCCTGCCTCATGAAATTGTTCTGAGAAACTAGAACCTCAAACCGATTTAAAACAGTAACCTCAAAACTAACGTGGCATTTCCGACGTTAAAAAAAAGTAGTTGTTCCAAAAATGACAGTTTTTTTTCTGTACAGTGAAAGTGAATGAGGACAGGAACGGAAGCACCAAAAACGTTCACATATGACGTCAGAGGTCATATTTTAATGTAAGAAACACATACTTTTATATGTTTTTGAGTTCGATTTCATTGAAAAGAACAGCTACCGCAGCTTTACTCATTTGGTTTGCCACAGAAGAAGAAAATCAAACGTGTTTTAATCTTGCGAGGGTAAATAATCGACAGATCTTTCATTTGAAAGTAACCTCCACTAGCCATGCGTCACTACATACAGAATGTTTGGTCATACCTGTTTTCTTGTTTTTATGATATTTAAGGTGTTGGTTTGTCTTGCTCTCTTTATTAAGCACTGTTACTGTATTTTAGCTGTTACTGTATTTTATTTAGTTCTACATTCCATGTGAATCCACTCTGTAGTCTTGCCTTTAACACAGGTGCACTGAGATCTGCAGTAACATCATTCTTGTTCTCATTTAACATCATCTCTCTGGTTTTACCGTACATGCCTATTACAGTACACAAAAAAACGCTTAAACAACTCTTCTCAGGCTTCTGGACTGTTCTGAATGAAATATGCAAAGTGAACGTTAAACATGTATTACGTATGGATCCGTTTGTCTGTCTCTCTGTCCTCAGCCCCGTGTCCTCAGATGAACCTGGCGGACTGCCGCGCACTGTACTCATCTCACCTGTATTCATTTGTTGTGTCGATAATCATGCGTTTATGACCTGTACTGTTTCAAAACAAGTCTTCCTTCAAATGGAAAAGCTCTTGTGTTGGTCTGCTGTTTGTGTCCTCGTGTTCGTAATTATCACCCAATGTTTTCTTTAATAGCTCGTTCACCTCAGCCGTCTCAGGTTTCAGACACAAAGGGCCAGCGTGATGGACTCATCGCCGAGGACTCGCTGTCTGCGGGGAATCTCACCGTCTGATGGAGTGCCAGAACAAACCGGCAGTCCACACAACATCCTGTAATCCTTCATCTCCCCCCTCCTTCACACAGACCTGCCACTGCCGCTCAGAGCTGATAGTGAGGAGAGAGAAACAGACAGATGAAAGAGATGGATGACATGAGAGAGAGAGAGAGAGAGAGAGAGAGAGAGGAAGATGGATAGGATTTAAACATAGCTGGCCAGAAAGAGGTAACAGTGATTTTTGAGACTGATGGACTCACTCTGTCTGTCTCTACTGAGTCACTACATTTATCTTGTTCTTTAAGAGATAGTTCACCAAAACATGACCATTTGCTGTTCATTTCCTCAGCCTCAGGGCAAGATTTGTTTTCAGTAGAACAGTAAAGATTTTAGTTTTAGAAACGGTGGTCTGTGGTGAGTCAAAAGATGCAAGTCCTTTTCAAGGTTCCAGAAAGCATGTACAGAAGTTGTTTTTCCTTTTCCCTGTTTTATCGCCCTCTAAATAGAGTTTATAGTCTTTAAAACCTGGGCAAAAATGTGATTTTCAAGCTACTCAACTCCAATTTTGAATGGGTTTTAAGGATAACAGTTTAAATACAGAAAATAACACAGTGGCATTTCAACAGTCCTTTAAAAATGTTAGTTGTAAGCAGTTAGTTAGTTGCTACTGAACAGCTCAGAAAGAAAAGCAGGAACAGTTCATGAAAGAAGACAGGACTGCTTTTTAATAATAAAACAAAACAAGTCACGCAAAAAAACAGAACAGAAGAGCTACATCCTAATTCACACCTCTCCAGCACAGCCTACATTCCAGACAAATACATTCCTCAGCACGTCCTCGCTCTCTTTTCCATCCCTTTCTCCCTTTAAACTGTCAGACAGGAAGCGTGTCACAGGATCGCCGATCTGGCGAGGCGTGGGAACGTCGAGCTGTTGTAATACTCTCGACAGC
>JAZGTI010011608.1:0-16470 GCA_036877585.1 Botia kubotai | reverse complement strand
TTCATTAAAACAGGTTGTAGAAGCGCTGGCTAATGTTTGGTCATGATGAGAGTTAGCAAACACGTTTAATCACCACGACTTGATTACATCTAGCGCGCAGAACAGCTAACCTTCCTAGATGAGTTTTTGCAAGTGATTTTATCTTCGAGAGCAACATTAAACTGATTTTCAAACGAACAGGATTGAATTTAGGAACCTACGCGTGTTTAATTCATGTATGTTTATCTTTTGCACTGTTACTTAGTAACACAAATTTAGACAGCCACTGTTTAATACAGATCAACCATTTGGCATTTCTTGCACTGAAATCATAATCATTTTATTTTCACCCTGAATCACCATATTTATTTTGTCCCTGAATGATGCCACTAGACTGTCCGTTATAGCTGTACCAATAACTGGCAAATTTGAAGTCTCTGCCTTAAGTTCTCTTACTGTATGGTACACTATGAGAGAAACCGTTATGTACAGGAAACCAATACCAATTTGTATAAAATATATTATTTATTATTTGAATTGGGATACATTGTTTACCTAATGAATGTTACTTGTTTATGTAGAGAGCGCTTTAGCTGTAATAAAACGGATACATTAAATCTTTTCTATTGTCTTATATCTCTGTTTGATTTATGGTTCTATAAAGCAAGTTATATATATATATATATATATATATAGTTTATAGACTATGTTCGGTCTATAAACAGAAACCAGAAACAACGGTTAAAGGACGATTAGGTATCTCCCATTGATGGCCTGGCTAATACTGAGATCCATTGATGGATAACTTCAAGGTCTGCCGTCCGAGTCTGTGGATCCGGTCGGCTTTCTGGTGCGCACTGTTTAAAATGCGCGAGTATAATGGACCCTCAGCTGTCATACTTGTCAAAAGCCTCTAGCCACTCTTGGACTTGTATGGGCGGGTTATACCAAGGCTGTTGTATTAAATAGCGGCGCAAATCTGTATGTTTTAGTACAAGAGCGCACGACTGGTGGCGCTGCTTCAATGGAAGTGGCAACTGGCGGAGCGCGTTCAAGTCATTGAGTCAACGCGTGTAGTGGACGCTTCATTATGGGTGACGCTTTCAACATCACCGGCGTGTTTAACCGAACCCCTCAGGGTCACCTCGCGTTTGGAAATCTGGAGGACATTGACGTAACGGCGGACAGGAGCCCTGCGCTTAGAATCTTTATCTCTGTGGTGTGCGTTCTCGTTTGCGCAACGGGGTTAATTGGGAACTCGCTCGTCCTTCTCATCATGAGAGTAAAACACTGCAAACAGAATGCCACCATTAATTTCTTCATTGTAAACTTAGCCATCACAGACCTTCAGTTCGTCATGACATTGCCTTTCTGGGCGGTGGATACCGCTCTGGATTTCAGCTGGCCGTTTGGAGACGCCATGTGCAAAATTATACTGTCCGTCACAGTGATGAACATGTACGTCAGCGTCTTTTTCCTCACCGCTATGAGCATCAGTCGATACTGCTCCGTGGCTTCAGCGACCAAGAACCGGGTCCGTCCTCCAGCAGCGTGCTCTGTCAAATGGGTTTGCGCGTTTTTGTGGGTCGTTGCCACGGTCGCCACCGCTCCAACGTCTGTTTTCTCCGCTGTGACCAACGTGGCTGGGGAGAAGCTCTGTTTACTGAAGTTTCCTGCCGGACACTACTGGCTGGCCTTTTATCATATCCAGAAAATCCTGGTTGCTTTTGTTCTGCCTATGTTGATCCTTTCAGTGTCCTATTTGATGCTGCTGAGATTTTTGAGAAAGCGAAGTCTGAATAATAGCCATTCAAAGCGCAGGATTCGTGTCACCAAATCCATCACCGTGGTGGTTCTCTCGTTCTTTCTCTGCTGGATGCCCAACCACGCCATTACATTTTGGGGTGTGTTGGTGAAATTGAACGTAATTTACTGGGATGAGATTACGTTGTTCATACTTACGTATTCCCCGTGACTGTTTGCTTAGCGCATACTAACAGTTGCTTAAATCCGTTTATATATTGTCTTACGAGACGGGCGTTAAGAAAGAAACTAAAAAAATGTCTGTTAAATGTTGCACCTTGGTTTTTGACGAGATCTTTGCAGAAGTCTGAGAGGAAATGCATGAAACGTGCCGCGATTCAAATGCATCAAAACGAAAACAGTGTCATCTTTTGTTAAATGAAGAGATTTGTTTGCTTGGATCAACACTTACTAACAACAGCAATTATTAAAGCAAAATAATAGTACTAGTAAATCTAAAGGTATTTTACCAAACACGTGCGTTGCAAAACAGTGAATAGTGTAAAAAATGTACTAGAAAATGTAACAGTTGTGAATAATGTGACAGAAATGTAACTTATAAAAATGCATATCTGCATGAATGACGATATATTGTACATTATGTGCATTTTGTTTGTTTAAATTCTGTGATAGCAAAATGTGTTTGGAGGTCTATTATTGTTATTATGAAGTTTTTTAGTTATTATATTTTATGATTACATGCATTAATAAAAAATATTTAATAAACATATATTTTTGTTTTGGTTATGTTAGTTTATTTGGTTATGTTAGTTTATACTAATGTTAACAGTCCCGCCCCCAGAAACATAATTATGTGTATTATACACATACACTTAAAGATAAAATCCGTAACTTTTGCCTCTCTACCGCCATCTCTGTTTGAAACATAAAATTGCGAAATCGGACCCGACAGCTCAAACTATAAATCATTATTATACACTTACAGCTGCGAATCATAGTACGGTAAGTATATTGTGTCGCACACGTATCTATTCTGTACTTGCACAATAACTGATTTTGGTTAGCCATAAAAGTTAAGCATTTCAGCTTTAAATACAGCAGTGCTGAAGTTCACGGGTCCTCCAGCAGGTTGTTTGTCCTGGTGTGTATTATGGCAGCCACCTGACAGGGGCGCCAGCAAAAGTTCGTCAAAGTAGAAACGCAGCGCGGTCACTTCACTCTGTGTGAATGAAACCAAAGCCGGCGATGCCTGGATTTGATTTTCCAGCTATTTTTATTGTTTAATCTGTGAATGGCGCCTAAACAGGACCCTAAACCTAAATTTCAAGAAGGTAAGATGGCCTGCAGGGCAGCTGCATCTTGTTAAACGAGTCATCGGCTGTCCGGATGGTGAGCGGGCGCTGCCTCCGCGCAATGGCGCTGGAGATGTGTGCTGAAACAAGCCTTTAGCCGCGCAATGCTAATGCCGTTTTTATTTGTGTTTATTTTTTTATGCATCAGCCCGCCGATTCGTGCAGGATTGCATGTCTGGATTTCCCGTTACATGCGACGAGCCGTTGTACGTGCATGCAGCTGCACGTTTCTGAAACAAAACATTAGCTGTTATCCGTGTAGCCCGTTAGCTCGTAGCAGGGCCTTGTTTACAGAAAGTGCACATCACAGCGGATTATTGACGGCCTGGCGGGATTTAGTGTATTATACCGTTACAATATTGCAAGGAATATTATCTCATAGCTGCTCTAAATCACGTCTATAATTTAAAAAAAACTTAAAGACTTAAAATGCATAAAATGTATGTTGAATATAGAGGCGCGAATTTGGTCTTTTTTGTTCTTCTTTTAATGATTTTAGTTTGTTTCTCTTAGTAATAGAGTTGATGTCGCTTATAATGAAATTACCTTTAATTTGTTCAAGAGGTTGCAATAATAAAACATAATAAAAGACAATAAGCGCGAGGCTATTTCATTCAAATGCATTACAACCTACGTTGCATTGTCAACTGGTGCAGTTGTTGGAGATTTGAAGATGCTTGACGTAACTGCATAAAATATCAACCTGCAGTTTTAATAAGTTACATTTTGCTTTATGGTTATTATGATTTCCTAAATCAGTTACTGTGGACTGTGTTAAAAGTAGGTTAGGCATTTTTGGAGTGGCTAGCAATAGCAAGCTAGCTTTGAAAGCATAAGATCCCGCCCTCCCTTCAGAGCCACGCCTCCTCCCACACATGAACGCATACATCGTTTGACAGGCAGTTTGGACACCCTATCATAGCCTTAGGGCTGAATGCAATAATTAAGCAATTATTTTATGGTCCTGTGCCTTCCACAGAGGATAAATATTTATAAAAATATATTTAGACCACGTTACTTAGTGATTGCTATCAAGACGTGAAGAGGCTTTTAACTAGCATAACAAAAAAGGTTTCTGGATGTGTTTTCTGGACTTTACGATGTGTAATGTCTTGACAGTATGTTGCGGTCATTTGTGTGTGTCTTTTGTGTGTGTTTTGACCTACATATTTATGTAAGAAGTGTTTAATAACCTTTAACACTGGTGAACATCACTGTCTGGTCTATTTCAGGTGAACGAGTGCTGTGCTTTCATGGGCCATTGCTATACGAAGCTAAGGTATCTGCCTGCACCATCTGTTTTAATGGATTCTACCTCCATTAAGGTCTTCAAAAGCCTGTTTGATATTTTTGTGGCAACAACAGAAAGAGAGTTTTCTGTTTAAATTGTAAATGTAGTCCAGGTGTTTGATGATCGTGTTTTGTAGATCAGGGTTAATGCTTTTGATAGCAGCTTCTGTTTTATGTAAAAGCACTTTTTTATCTGTTTTTTTTTATCTGGTTGTGGATGAAGATTCCGGTTGATGATTTGTTCTGTTCTTCTGTAAGTTCATGTAAAGAGGTTTTGATTATGTTGTTTTCTGGTTGTGTCCAGGTTTTTATTTTACTGTGGAACAAATATTAGCATAGTTGAAATACATTTTTAGTTCTGTCGTCAAAATGTGATTCTGTCTGTTCTTCTGAAATGTTTTAGTTGTTTATATATATTTACGCTGTAAACATGTTTCTCTTTGCAGTGTGTAAAAATCAATATCAAGGATAAGCAAGTGAAATACTTCATTCATTACAGTGGATGGAATAAAAAGTGAGTCTACGTATTCATCGTGTGTATAGGTGTTGTTAGGATTCAGTTGAATATTGTAAAAGTTCAGATGGTAAATACGAAACAGTTTCTGCAGACGACCGTATGCTGTAATATCAAGTCTGATAAGTTAATTCTGTGAATGTGTGTTTAATTTGTCTTCAGTTGGGACGAATGGGTTCCTGAAAGCCGTGTGCTCAAATATGTGGACAGTAACCTGCAGAAACAGAAAGAGCTTCAGAAGGCAAACCAGTGAGTGTGTGTGTGTGTGTTAAGATGACACTAATAAAAAATGCTGCATGATTCCATACACAGATATTTAAAACGTTTATACGCTTGAAACGTGCACTTACACAGCTGCACGAACGGTGGTGTGTAAATAGTGAGGTTTCTCTTTCCTTAAGAAAAGTATGCAAATTGTACCCATTTTTTCCCCAGAGACCATTATGTTGAGGGAAGGATGAGGGGTGTCGCACCGAGCAAGAAGATCGCTGCTGTGCAGCAAAAAAATGTGGATGTGTGAGTGTTGTTTGTTTGAACTGTGAAGGAGCCCTCAAATAAACTGCTGCTTACCAAACTTACGGCAGCTGATTGTGTGCCGCGTCTGTTTAACCGTGAATTTTCTGTTTCTTCACTAGAAAAACAAAAAAGAACAAGCAGAAAAGTAAGTTCTGTTTCTTTGTAAATACTGATGTGAAATGACCCGTGTATTTACACTGTTTGATGTAATCAAATCTGGATCCCCTGCCTGTCAGTGACTTATCTAGATAAATCTTTAGCACAGTAAAATTCATGCTTTACAAAAGATTATGTCCGTTCCTACATGCATCTTTAGGTAGAAAACCTGGTTATACTGTGCTGTCCACTGTAATTGCGTAGGTCAAGGCAAGGGGAGTTACTGTGCTTGTTTATTTAACTTAGTTAGCAGATTGTTGCGTTGATGGTTAACTCGTTCTGAAATCAACCGTCTTGTCTGTTGTTGCTGTTCCTCAGCACCAGGAGCTGGAGAAGGTACCAGCACTGGAGATATGCCTCACCCACCACGCAAGAAGAGGGCACGCGTTGACCCAACGGTGGAGAGTGTATGTCACTTCAGTACCTGATAAAACCGAATGTTGACGATATGACATTAGTGATGATATGAGTGATTGTTTTGTCTGTACAGGAGGAGACGTTCATTAACAGAGTCGAGGTGAAGGTGAAAATCCCTGAAGAATTAAAACCGTGGCTGGTGGATGACTGGGACCTGATTACTAGACAGAAGCAGGTACAAACCTCCTGGTGTGCCGAACCCAATCTGCTTGTTTCATTATGATGCAGCATTATTACACAGTAACTACACAGAGGCAGCGTAGGAGTAATGCTGCAACCTATACAGAGGAGAGAAAAAATGATTAGGTTGCACTTGTTAACAGTCACATGCAACTGCACCCACTTCACCGCAAACAAATACCCTGATGGAAATAAGTGATGCCAGGTATATGACGGATACATTATACAGGCATTCAGATATGAATATGAAGGAATATGTTTTTATTTACAATTTAGGCTTCAGGATACTGCTGGCGTATTGCTGACATGTGTCTTGTAATAGTGTAATGTTGTGTGTGTTTTTTGACATTGTGTCATACTGTAGCCAACAACAAGCTTGTTATAGTCCAAACCTCCATGAACAGTTATTTTCTACTTTAAATCAGTTGTGCTCCGTAAACTGGGTTTATATTGGTTGTGTTTTATTACATTGTTGTCGTTTAGTCACCCTTTAAAAAACACTAATCTGGATTAATTGGTTTTAGACGATTGGAATTCTCTGTTGGTAGATCAACACAAGATTTTTCAAAAATGAATTTGAAGTTTTGAAACATGAGGCTGATGTACAAATACATGAGAAACATGAGTTTTGAAACATGAGACTGATGTACAAATTTCTTTTGTTTAGCTTTTCCACTTGCCTGCGAAAAAGAATGTGGACGCCGTCCTGGAGGACTATGCAAATTACAAGAAGTCGAGAGGAAACTCTGACAACAAGTATGTTTGTGCGCCATATGGAAACTAATGATTTAATTATCCAGCTAATTGGAATCGCTGCTGTACAAATGATTAATTTGATGCTTGAGTCTTCCAGTTAATTATTGTCGCTCACTGTAGAATTATCTCCTCACGAGAGTCTTTATAATGAGATACTCTGCCGTACTTGACGTCTTCACTCAGGGAATACGCTGTGAACGAAGTCGTCGCTGGAATCCGCGAGTACTTCAACGTCATGTTGGGCACTCAGCTGCTCTACAAGTTTGAGAGACCACAGTACGCCGAGATCCTGGCAAACCATCCGGACACCTCCATGTCTCAGATATACGGGGCACCACACCTGCTGAGGCTTTTTGGTATGACCCATTCTTTGCATCTTTTTAAAGACACAAAATAATTGCTGTTAGTTTTAAATGAATGGCTGTTATTTCATCCCCAGAGCCTAATGTAGTTGTTCTGCCAACAGCAGAAGCGTATTAATAAGATATGAGAGAGCTTTAATTAGTGGATATTTCATGAGAAGTTTTATTATTATTATATTACTAGTAATTATATGTCACTCACTAGATATTAGGTTTTTAATTTGTGCTGGTATTTGATCTGCTGGTGAACTTGAATCATATTAACAGTGAGAATTGGAGCAATGCTGGCCTACACACCACTGGATGAGAAGAGTCTGGCCCTGCTTCTCAGCTACCTGCAGGACTTTTTAAAGTAAGACTTCTCTGAGAATCTTAGCTGGCAGGGTAGATGAGATTCAGGAACATGTTTTGTTGCGCTTCTTGAAAGTCTCTTTACATCCTGATAGCAACAATCTAGCCGTTGAAGGCGCACGACAACACAATGTTCCTCCAATCATTAGGGCGACAATTTCAGGATGTCTGGCTTGCCTGTCAAACTGTGTTCATGTGTATTGAAGGGGGCGTGGCTTTGTTGATCGCTCTGACAGGAGGGCGGGATTGTATGCTTTTGAAGCTAGCTAGCTATTGCTAGCCTCTCTGAAATTGCCTATCCCACCTTTAATGAGACATTATTTTATGTTCATTATATAGAGATATAGATGTTTTTTTACATTGTAAATTGCTGTTTCAGCGCCTGTGATGTAAATTGTAAACATAATAGCTTTAAGCTAGTTTTTTGTGTCAACACCGATATGTTTAGCGTGCTAACTTAACTAACTCATCTATTAAACACAATAACTTGTGTATAGATTTAATATAACATTTTATTTTCGATTTAGGTATTTGGTGAAAAATTCATCGTCTTTGTTCAACGCGAGTGATTACGAAGTGGCACCTCCAGAATATCACCGTAAAGCTGTCTGAAGACAAACCCGTGAGGATGTTTGGTGCTATGTTCTGATCACCGTTTTTAAAATATTACTATTATTTTTTAAATCCCTTCATCTGTCTTGTGGAAGAACTTAGTGCCCACGGCATCAGACATTAAAAATCGGAAATCCATCGTTTGGTAATCTGTACTCTAAAGATGATGTCTGGTGTTCCAGATAATTGTCCGGGATTCAAGATTCTTATTACGCCTCTCTGGAAAGCTGCTGGAAATTGTTCCCGTGTTTTTGGTTGATGTAACAGTGATAAACAGGATCTGGTCATGTGTTGCTGAAATGCTGCATCATTTGTGTTTCGTTTGGCTTTTTTAAATACACGTCTATCAATAAATTGTCCTTCTCAGATGTGACGGTATCGCATCATTTCCTGAATCATCCTAAAATTCTGAAAAAATGCAAACTATTGCAACTCAGACCTCATTTTAACAATTGAAGGATTCCATATGCTTTTCACATCTCGTAAAAAAAGGTTTTATATAAGAACTTAAATGGTATGAAAGCAGCTACTGTACTTAAATCATACGTAATCACGCTCTGAAAAACAATTGTTCCAGTGTGGAAAGGTTACCGGCATCGTGATGCAACCAGTAATGTTTAATATGCCTGTTTTATATTCTATTCCATATTTTAATGTTTCATTAAAGGATTACAAAACGAAAACCTTTCATTATAGCATGTTTTAAGATATTCAACAAAACTGGAAGTGTAGAAACGCAGAGTGTGTGTTTACATACACAGTTTTTCATCATGTTAGTTAACCCGTACAACATTTGTTAAGCTTTATAGAAGTGTAGCCCAGCTTCAAATAATGTTTCCTTGACAGTTACAATGCTTTGCTGTTTGGGAAGTACAATGGCACAGTGCAGAAACTAGGTTCGGTTACACAGAACAAAATATAGGGATGGACTGGAGGAGGTCTTCAAAAGCCATGTGTCTGAAACTGGTTTGACTACCTGGTTTGGCAAGCTCACAGATAAACCGGTGATAACTATATGTAATTGTAGACTTAAACCTCAATAACCTAACTGTTGTTAAATGACTTATTAGTCTTGACTGTGGTTTTGTTGTTTAGTCTCCCTGTACTAGGAACAAAGCTAGGTAGCCAACTTTTGTGTACATAAGTAAATACGTCACATGTCAGCCCCGCCCTCACTTATACAGTTTATATATGAATGAGGGCGTGGCTGGTATGTGATACCACATATAGGATGTCACTCATAATGTCTTAGGGTCATAATTATGAAGATTTTGCTGAATACATGTCAGACAGTATAGTCTGCTGAAAGTAATACGGTACATATTTAACACAATATCAACCTTTAATCTTAAGTACATCTAATGTAATAAATGCACTAGCTAAATGCATAAACGCTGGCCAGTTTAAAGTAAAAAAACAACAGAAAATGTGCCATATTAGTTAGATTACAACGCATGTCTTTGCTCATTCGCATCATATGCTTCGTGAAAAATGCACATTTCTAACCGGGCGCTGATGACGCGCGTCTGCAAACAAGACAAGCCTGCCGACAGTATTAGCGCGAGCTGTATCCAAAACAAACACTCGTATTGTCTAGCTGGTTTTGAAGGCATCTATAGAGTTCGTGGAATTTAGCCCACAAATCATGTGCAGCAGCTTTTCCACGGCATGGCCCTGTAGGGAGACTCCCCAAACACACCGATTGGCTACGTTGTTACACAGTTTTCCTGGTTATTGGTTCAGGAGAGCGCGTCAGGTCTCAATACGCTCTGAACCTTGTAACCGAGGGCAGGAGTAAGAGTTTCAGCCAAACTTTGACAAGAGACGCGAATCTGGACATCTGGACAAGTGCACCGCGCTTGCTTGCGACTATACGGGCGTTATGAAAAGTTTAAAACAGCGACTTAAGAAAAACGAGGTAAATACATGAACACGAAATACAAGATGAACTGTTTCGAGTAGAGTTTGTTGGACCGAGCCCATAACGTCCTGAAACCTCGCATTGTGTTAGACGGATGGGGTTATGGGTGGACAATCTAGTCGCGCTAACAAATTGTCTATTGTTTTAAAAGAGCGATATGAATAAGTGTTATGTTTGCGGCTAAAGTGAGCGTAACGGTAATAAAGTTTATCAGATCTTCAGAAATAAACCCACTGGTCGATGGGCGTTGACTATAATAGCTGCACAAGTGGTTTGCGCTGTCTTGTCAAACTTTATGCGCTCGAGTGACGCATAGAGACGTTTGTGTACTTTGTTGTTGAACGCACACTGTTGAATACCGAACAAACGAAGACTCGTTTTGTAAATTGTGATTTTATTTACTCGTCCACCTCGTGAAAACATCGCAGGATGTGGAAACGTAAAATACGATCATGTTTGTGTGTTCTCAGATTTGATATTTGGACCGTGGTTTTTGTTACACGGTTATTACAGGTTTCTGCGAGGCATTAAACTTCGGGTGAGTGAAGGTTGTTGCTCTCAAAGTTTCACAAAGCTTGTGATTTTAAACTGAATCACAGTGCAGTAAAGTTATTTGGCGTGATGTAATCCACACCATGTCTGCTTCCCGAATCACATTCCTGCCGAATGCATTTTGTTATTGTGGGTCCAAAAGTTTGGGATCCACACACACACACACAGACATACTTATCTAAATGACGACATTCCATAGATTTCTGTTGTTTTTATACACAGCTAACTCAAATCCACACTCTAACCCTAACAGATTATTTTAATCATTTAAAATAACTTTATTAACTGTATTTTTTATAGGGTTTTAACAAATTAGGACATCCCCAAACGGAGGCTTTGCTCAGATTTGGGTACAGGTTTGCCACTTATATATTGTGAAGGAAACACATACACAGAAAGGAATATAAGTAAAATAAATGTGTCATTTCTGTGTTAATTCTAGGTCACTAATCACGTGTAAGCAAATCTGAGATATTGCCTTGTCAGCGCTTTTATTCAGGAATCAGATATAAAATTCCTGAATGTCTGAATGCTACTTCGTTAAATAAAAGAGTTCATGTAAAATGTTCAGCATGTGATTTGGTAATTGCGTGTTCTGATGTCTTACGTCAGTCTGATGTCTGTCTCAGAGTACAGAATGGGGAAGATACGAGGAGCGTCTGATGAAGGCCGTGGAGAATGAAGATACAGAGAAACTAACAGCTGCAATTAAGAAAGGAGCCAGTCCCACCAGACTAGACCCGGAGGGCCATTCTGCGTAAGTGTGTCGCATTCAAACGACCCCCTTTACATATAACCGTACTGATAACGTTTGAGAATATTCTCCAAATGTGAAAGCATCCAGATGGATTTGCACGCCATTTTGGCAAAAACAACTCATTTGAAAATCATCTCTATGCTTCTGTGCAAAAAAAAAAATGACTGGGCTCATTTAAGGACTATTTTCTGAAGTGGAAGCTTACAAAAAAGACGATGTGCTTAATAAGTCTCGCGATCTTTGACGTAACGTAAACCTCAAACACGTACCATATTTTTTCCCTCTGTACAGGGACCCTATGGGGTATATACATCCTTTCTATGTATTTCATCGCTTGTTTTTTGCCACTAAAGAAAGCTTTTAAAATAAAGTGCATATGTGCAGCCAGGGGATGAGCAAAGGGATTTTGATGTCCTAATTCTGATGTCCTCGCTTATCCTCCCCTGCACAGCACAATGCCTTGATTGTTGTTTGAATTTATTTCCAAGAACTGTTCTGAATGGAAAGCAAAGCAGGTCGTCTGTTCTAGCTCTCGCGTGTTGTAGTGTTTTTGATAATGTATTTGAATTGCTTTAAAGATGACTGGCACCTGCAGACTGACCGCAGTCTTATCTGCCTGAAAACAAATTAGGAGGCAATTTTACCTTCTGTGCTATTTAAATCCCTCTTCTGCGTTCGTTCAAGATCATAGTTTGTTTACTGTCATTTCACCCTTTATAAGCTGTCTATAATTGTGGTTTGTGAAAGGTCGTGTATTTCTTTAAAGTATAATTTACGATGTTGTAAGATTTTGTAAAGAAGATGCCTTGATTTTCATAGTATTTTCATAGTACATTATCTCACACAGTCATGGAAAAATTTATGGCCTCGTGATATGACCCCTTTGAAACACGATGTTCCGTGTTACAGGCCAAAAACGTTCCTGTAACTTTAATCTTTTCCTGTGGCTTGTTTTTGTAAAGGGTTTGTTATTCACTGGGTGTGCCAGGCCTCCTGACAGAATTTCGGTCACATAATACTTTGTGATTTTGTGTTAAGCACTTCAGTTCAGTTTGTTTTCCAGCTAAAGTTTTCCTCATTAAAAATTGGATCCCCTAAAAATCAGCTAAAAATGAGCTTTGGTTTTGCATGATGCTGGTCATAATAAAAAATAGCAGAATGCAGGCTTGTGCTATTTTGTTCAGTTATAATCCGTAGAATGCATACCTCTCCTGTCAAATCTACTACAACAAAACATCGGCAGTAAGTTTAATAGAACGCCTGCTTCTTTTTTGTATTTTGTGTTCCTATGTTTTTTATTTTCATTCATTTAACTCCATTTTTTCAGTCTTTTGACATGCTTATGCCGCATGCTCGTACATGTGTTTATAACCCACTCCTACATCTTATTCATCCTGCTTTTGTGCATGAACTCCTCCAGATTTCAAGACATAAATATCTTATTGCTCCATTAATCTCTGGTGTATCGTGACTGCATTGTGACTGCACTCAAGGAGTGGTTGTGTTTATTTTCTGTTGAAACAGGTCGCCTGCCATGTTGTTGCATGTTTTTCTGAATGTCTGTTGGCTCTTAATACATCCTTGTATTACAGACATATTAAGTTATATTGTGAATCCTAAAGCTAATCTTAACTTTTTGGTTAAAAATAAACCAAAGCCGGTTATTGAGCTAGTACAATAAACAGACGGTAGACTTATAATAATGATTCATAATTTGAGAGGCTGGATTTCCTGGGAATTGCCAGTTTGGCTTCATATGACCAACATACCTATTAAGTATAAAAATACGTACCTGTGACCTGCAATTTTGTGGTTCAAACTGAATTTAAATGCATGCATACAAATGCATTCTTTTATTTCCCTGGACAAATAATAATAATAATCAGCACAAATATCTTTGCATTTATATACATAATATTATTAAGAATGTAAATGGTTCATGTTATTAATAGCATTGGTTACATTAGCATTAGAGGTTATCATAACGGTTCATAATATTAATGATGAAAACAATAACAGTGATGATAGTTATATTATTTTTTAAGGTTTCACGTCGCTGTCAGCAAAGGCCTCATAAATAGTCTAAATGTTTTCCTGGATAATGGTGTCAGTGTGAAGACTGTGGATGCTGCCGGTAAGACTTCCTGTCTCTAATCTATATCTATAATATTATTTATATTAAAGCTAATATCTTCATATAGGTCTTCATGTGACATGCGTCAGGATTTAAATGTCATTACCGTTTCCCTCCGCAGGTAAAACAGCCCTGCATCTGGCCGCAGGAGGTGGTCACACTGCATGTGTGCAGAAGTTACTGCAGGTATCAGTACATGACTTTCATAACAATCACAGGAAGACAGACCGGTGACAAACCGCTTTGGAATGTCACCGTGCTTATATAAAAACAGCCCCTTTAGCTACTGTTCACCAGAGGCTGCTCAATGCCTTCTATTATTCGTCGGTATCCTCTGTGTTTTGGGCTTTATGTGTAAAGCCCTTGTTTATTTCTTTCATTTTTTGGACACTCCTTTGCTTTTCATCTCAGCACAAAGCTGTAAGCTTAAGGCTGAACTGGAGCAATTTAGTCCCCGTTTTTGTATCATAGCAACGATTGTTCTGCGTTATCTGCTGCGAGAACAGAAAATTCTCCTTTCGTGAAGCTTTCGTGTGAATGAAGCAATAATTAACGCTCCCGAATAAATAATGAAACACATGCAAATGAGTTTTAATGGAGTTAAGTGCATTGATGGTACAAAAACATAATTAATTAAAGCATAAACTGTCAGAGGTATTAAAGAGGTGGAAAGGAATTGCAATACAATCACACACCTGCGCATACAGTTCTGCGTGAAAACAGCCAAATATTCACAACTGGAAAATGATGTTTGAATTCTGATTCATATGTGCATTTGCATGTATGATGAGAGCATGTGCTAAAAGGCATTACTGCAATTTGCATTATAGAATATAAAGCTGCTTTAAGCAGCATGTGAAAATGTATATGCAAATGATCAGACCTATTATGCAAATAAGTAAATGAGTTTAAAACTCAATTTTCTTCTGTGTCAAACTGTTGTCTGTGTGTGTGATCTGCATGTCTTTTTTTTCCAACAGCGTAAATGTCCTGTTGACAGCACAGACCTGCATGGACGTACGGCTTTACACGACGCAGGTGCGACCATGTTTAATTTTTACAGTTTTTACAGTCTGTTAATAAAAAGAAGCTTCTGTTGAGTTACTTTATTTTTGCATTCGCGCAATATTTGTCACGATCGCTCTTTTGAACAGATTGTTTATTGTGAATTCCACAATAAGCGCATGAGTGTGCGTCAAAACCGTATATATTATCTAGCTGTCAAGAGTTGATGGGACGATTATAACGTCTTGCGTCTTGCCTTGTTTTTCAGCGCATGCAGGCTGCAAAGCCGTCATCAAAATGCTCTGTGACAGTGGTGCATCTGTTGATGCTGTTGACGCAGTACGTTACATAGACACGGTTTATGTATATGTAGCAAGGTGGGAAGAGGAAGTGCATAATAAAAGTGAAACGAATAAGGTGTGTTGCATTGACGCTTGGTTCTTTTTAGGACGGTTTGTCACCCTTAATGCTAGCTGCCAAGATGTGTCAGCCAGGATCCTGCCATTTGTTAGTACAGTATGGAGCGCGCACTGTCCTGCGAAACAAACAAAACAAGTAAGAAATAACCTTTGAATACTAATTACACACACAGCAACCCCATATTACAGCCTTTGTGTGGTGGAGTTTAATGATCATTGTAGCTTGACCACCTATGAGCTAAACACACTGTTGATCCACTCTGTGGATTTGCTGCATATTTAAAAAAAAATAATTTGTTGCATATTTTTACTGGTAATATCAAAAATGAGATTCGTAATTTTAATCTTGGTATCATTTAATCTGTGAAGAAAATGACACTTTGTTGATGTTTCACATCAGTGGATAAGAGATGATTTGATTTGATGAGAGATGAGGTGATTTATCGAGGAGAGCTTTCAAGAACATTACCTTTATGAAAACAGAAAAACACAAAAGCTATTTTCTGGAAACGTTTTCCATTTTCATTAATGAAGACAAAAAACAAACACTTGTCACCCTTTTACCTTTATCAAGACTTTGTGTTTTTGTGGACTAAAAACCTAAAGTTTGTGAATGAAGTCTTTCTCCACCAATGTAAACTGTTTTAGTTAATAGAACTCCTTTTTAATAGCAATTGAAAGTCATTGTTTTCTTTTAACACATCAACGCCACGAACGGTTTAATGAGTCACTTTTAGCAAAGCTCATAGGGTGAAGCTGTCTTTAAAAATGCGCTAATGGTCACACACTCAGAATGACCTCAAAAGTTCTACACCAAATGAACGATTATCACTTCTGTTGCTTATTGAACACACACACACACACATACACGTGTTTGTGTGTTCTGTGTAGGACTGCACTCATCCTGGCCTGTGAGAACTCATGTAAGGAAGCAGCAGAAATACTGCTGAAGACTAAGGCAGATGTTTCTGCAGTGGACCTCCACGGACACGACGCGTACCACTACGCCAGACTAAGTCAGAAACAAGACTTGATCACTCTTGTAAAACAAGCCTTGGAAACAACCACTAAAGGTAACTAAATCTGACTTGCATATAGACCTGTGTGCTTTATTTTTACCTGTTGCAAAACACGCTCTTGCAGGAGGCAGATTAGACAACTAAGCTAACAGGGAACGCTCTCAGAACGTATGCTAACATTCTCTAAAAGTTATCTCAGCGTTATCAAAAGGTTCTTGCAGTAACGACAGTAGAACTTTTTTAAAGTTATATATCATATATATATATATATATATATATATATATATATATAATGTATTTTTAAGGTAGATAGTGGAACATTTCAAAAACGTTTCTTATAACAAAGCAATAATGTTAATACAACGTCTAAAAAAACTAGATGTTTCTAGAACTAATAGGTTTCACATTTTTGTT
>JAZGTI010011607.1:0-16471 GCA_036877585.1 Botia kubotai | reverse complement strand
TCTCTCTCTCTCTGAGGTTGCTTTGATTACTAAAGAGTTTCTCTTTACAGCTGCTGTCTGACACGATCATATCTGTTCTCTATTCCCATTAAAGCGTCTGTGGGCCTCCTTTAATTCAGCTTATCATTCATTAAATGACATCTGAAAAGCAGATAGCACATGAGCACCAATAATCAGAACTGACAGTAGCTCAAACTGAAATGATATAGTGAGATGTTTGACTGCAGGAATACATTATTTTGTTAACTAGATGACGTGGGGGGAAAAAACTGATTCACCAATGCCCTGCAATCCTTCCTCGAATGATTCTGCATCAATCCACAAACCATTATAACTGGAATTTTACATTAAATTATAACCTTTTCTGATGTGCCAAAACTTTCTCAGCATGGCCACATTCTCAGTGGCTTGTGTGTGTATCGCACAGCCACAGAAAACATAACACAGTGTGATTGACAACGACAGAGTTCCTCTCTCGGATCCGCCCTTGTGCATCCAGAATCACTTTGTAATCATGTTCTGACTCCATAAGCGAATACAGTCAAATTGTGAAGTCCCTTGTAAATTCTGCCACTGATGGTAATGTAGATATTCTCCTAGCGGGTTCAAACCTCTGAGCTTCTCCATGCAACAAAGAACCTCATCATTTTTTTCTTCCTTAACCATCTCTGAAGGAACTCTCTCTTCTCTGTAGTGCTCAAGTACTCTGATCCACTACAAAGTCAAAGCACACTCCCTCTGCTTTCAAGAACAAAGTGGAAACAGGTAGCAGGTGCTGGGAAATGGTTGAGGAGATCAGTATGGTCTGAGGACCTAGCTAACAAGTTTAGGTTGTAAGAACGTTTGTTAAAAATGTTATTTTGAAAGTTCTAAAAACGTTCCGTTTTTAAGATGTTGTATTAGTGTCATTGCTTGTCTTCATTATCTTCTAAGACACCTTCTCTTGACCAAGACATTGTCACATGCATATCCTTCAAAGACAGGCAATCCCATAATGCCTTGCAACCAGCTTCGCAACCAAAAAACTAATTAAGATGGCAGGTAGTGTTATACGGTTAATGTATTTTTTAAACACAGAACAGCCTAATAAAAATGGCTTTTTAACACAATATTTGTGTGAGCTGTGCATCTCATGAGCTGTTAAAATATGTATATGACATGTGAAGGCCAAACTTTTAAATTAATTGTGGGTTGGGTCGTATCCTACATGCTTTCAGTGAGGCTGTTGGTACAGAGCTGTACAAACCAGTTCTTGAATACACATTGTAGATCATGATGGGATGTCAAATGTAAACAATATTAGCAATTAAGGTGGCAAAACAATACCGTTTCTCTTCTTTTCGATAAGAGCCCAAGCTATCATGATTCTTCCTCTCCGTCACCCTCCACCACCCACAGCTCCATCTCTCTCGCTCTCTCTGATTGTTTCAGGATTGTTTTAGAGCTAAAGGGGCTCTTATCTGCATGCCTGTTAACGAGGCCCTTCATTAGCGACGGTTGCCGTCTTTCAGCGTGCCTCTGTCGCTATGGCAACCACCAAGCGTTGTCACTCAGCGGCGGGACATCTTCATCAACAGAAGAGTGATAAGGAGTGCCTCGTCTCTTAAAGTCATCACATTTTAAAACATCTCGACGTCCTCCAACCAAAACACCGGGTTTGTTGTGCTCCGCTAGCAATTTTAGGTTGTAAGAACGTTTCCCCAACATTTCCATTGGAAAACAAAAACGTTAGGAATGTTATTTTTAAAGTTCTATCATTATCTATCTATATATAACGTTAAAAAACATTCTACTAAGGTTACTGCAAGAATGTTTTTGATAACTTGGGGGAACTTTTTAGAACACATTAGCCAACGTTCTAAAAAAATGTTCCCTGTTCGCGGGGGCGTTGTTTATACAGCGCGAGTGCAAATAAACAAAGACATTTTTTCCAATACGCGTATTTATTACACAAAACACCATCCGTTTCCATTATTTCAACATGTCCCCGAGATTTGCGATACACGGGCAGACACGTTCCGCGGCCGCTAGCCTCGCCTACCTAATAACGGCCAGTGTGCTTTGAATATGTGCCATTCATTCAAGTGTCATTACTGCCTGAAACCAGCCTCAAAAAAAGCTGAATGTGTGTGTTTATCTCATTCATTCTTACGCTGAATTTCACCTCAGAAACTCACCTCCCATTAATCTTCCTCAAAGCGGCAGCAGCGGGCTGATTCTCCGGCCGCTCCGCTGGGGAGGAGGTGTGGATGCGAGGGGTATCTCCGAGTATAATGCTATATTCTTCTTCTTATTGAAAGTGACACTTCGCGAATAAAGCCCTGGTGAACACCATAAAGACTATTTCATATACAGATATGGTGATTATTTACCAGCTAGTCGAGACCAGGCGAAAACAAACAAAGTAATCTACGCTTCTGCTGTCGCCGGTGCGACATGTTCTTGCCGCTGAGGAAATTAGCCGGCGAGGCTTTCTGCGCGACTTTAAGGCGAAAGTGAGAAAGTGTAGCGGTTTTCCTTCAGACGTACACAAACACCCACGTAAACAAACGCAAAGATTATTGTCTTTGTCGCGCGGATGAAGATGCAGCGGAGAAATGCGGGTCGTTTAAAGCAAATAAAAGGTCTGTTTCGTAAACAAATAAACGAAACGGGTCACGAGCGAAACCCAACCCGAAACGCTAGCTTTGACGTTGATAATGAACGCAACCGCAGCAAAAGAAAACACGCTCCCCTTTCCATCTCTTTACTACGGTGGGGTTGCAGGCCTCCATTACAGTGGCGCAACATAATGCAAGTAAATACTCTTGCAGTGTCAGAGTGCGCAAATAAAAGGTGCGCGCGTGTGTTTATGCGCATGTTTGTATGTGTGTGGTGATCAGCACACATTACTGCGTCTCCTTTGTGCTTCCGAACGCTCCAGATAAGCTTTTCCATTGGCATTGTTCTGCGGAGATAAAGCCCACTGAAATGAAATCTAAAGGCTAAAAGCGCCCGTTTTCCTTCCTCTCTCTCTCTCCCTCATTCATTCTGTTGCTCTCTATCTCCCGTTCTGTGAGCTTATCTGTCAGAAGACTGAAGAAAATGGACAAGCTGTGAGAAAAGTCCAGGTCGACCACCTCCCTCTCCTGCTCAGCTCTTTTCAAGCTGACCACCGCCAGACGCTTCGGTATCTCCAACGCGCACGACTCAAAGCCCTCGCCTCGCCGTAATCCCGCCGAACGGCGCGACGCGTCCGGCGCAGAACCAATTATGCCCCCACAGTCTGAAGGACCAGCGTGTAGCAGCCTGCAGCTGTCAAACGTGCAATAAAATAGCATCAGGCATTTCCCAGATACCCTCACCCCCGAGTCTGGCACCTCTCAAACAGAATTTAGCAAAAACTCTCTTAACTGCTCTTTTCTAGCTGTGTCAGTGCGGCCTCAGTCTCTCATTTTCTCATATATTGTGTTGCTTCCCCTCTGGCGAGGGCCACCTGGGAGACTTGTTCTCATTAACCCTGTGCACCTGTACTAGGCAGCTTTTAAAGGCAGAAAAATACGCTGCCTGATTCACTTGGATTCATTTTGTGAGCCTGTGTTGCTTACTGCTTGATTTGAGCCTGATGAAACCTTTTCTCTTCTTCTCTGTCGGTCTACTCTTTAACCCAGAGGCATGTTCGAGCTAATTTCTCCCTTCAGTATTGACATTTTCAACACAAATTTCCAAAGACTTCCTCTTCAACAGGTCCTTCCCTCCGCAGTCATGAAGATGGCTGTTTAAACACGGCGCTTCGCTGAGCTGCCTTCAGGCTAATGTGATGCGATTATGCTAACCCACAAACATACACGCGCACACACACACACAGTGTTAAGCGTTCCCAGGACATGTGAGCTCTGTTACGAAACCTAGTGAGCTGCCTACTGCCTACATGAGCAGGTGCTTTCTGGAGCAACATCACAAAGGCTTAAAAGCGACCGATCTGAAACGCTCGGGCAGATACATTGGCAGATACTTCATGTGTCACACAAATAGCGCTCAATTCTCAATTCATTTCAATCGTTAGAGATAAGCATATTGTCAAATGGCCCAAGCCAGCGAACCGGGAACGTTCTTAGAATGAAAAACATCTAAAAAACATCTACAGCGTCAGAACATCTATAATTGTCAGTATTGACTGAAATATATATGTATATAATGGACATCTGACTCACTTTCTCCGGCCCTGTGCATTTATTTTTTCACTCCACTTCCTGCTGTGCATTCAGGGATTCCCTTTTCCGTAAAGCATATAAGCAATTCTGGAATTTGACTACAAACGTTATTTTAGGAAGGCAGCGTAATTAAGTTGCCACAGATAAGAACAGCCTTTGCGTCAGGAGTGCGAGTGCACGAAGCCTAAAAATGCTGCCTACGTAGGCAGCTCACTAGGTTTTGGAACACAGCGATGCTGCTTTAAGTGGTCCCAGGACATATTTAGATTAGCAACGAGTTCAGAGGGTAGAGAGAAAGAAAACTCACAAAGAGGAAAAATAACAAACTTGCATCATGTCTCGTTTAAGGGTGTTGCATGAAACACTGCATTCTGAACACACACAGGATCCTTCTGCAGGATGTGTTTCTATTCCCTCACACACATACAGTCAAAGCTGTCGGCAACTTAATAAGACAGACCACATCTCAGTGGACAGGAGCATCACTCCAGCCTGATGGACACGCCGACACAAAGAAATAACCAGACAGGCTATTAATTGCTCTTTCTATGCCACTCAGCAGAGCACGATGTGTCTGGAGACAGACAAATGTCTCTCTCCCGTGACCCTTACAGAGATTCATGGAAAAGGTTCAGTCCGCGGCTACACTTACATCCCTCAAAGAAGACAATAAAAAACATATCAATACTCCAACGACTGCGGGTGGCCAAAGATTCCGTGTAGACGGATGACATCAAGGGAATTGCTTCCTGTTTCTAGCCAGCAGGTCACAGTGGATTGCTTTAAGGTCATTTAGCAGAGAAAGAAAAAAAGAGGTTTCTGCCTGAGGGTCAAAGTTCACAGACGGTGAGAGATCTGAAGGTGTTTACTCATCTCAGAAAGAAGACAATTAAGAGTCTTTCAAAAAATGCTGACTGCAGTGAAAGTGTACAATTTGGAAAGTGGGAGGGCACATATTATAAAACTAATTAGCTCGGTTCATGAATATTAATCAGGTGACGTTACAAAACTTCAGAACTATTCGTTTCATAAGTTTCACAGGGTATATTTTTTAAAAATTACACTACAGCACTACAGCAAAGCAAAATTAAACTCTTTAAATATGACTACATCCCAAAAGGTCAAAGGTACGAGCTGAGAAAGTTTCAAAAGTTGGGGGACAATTCTAATGACGGTTACGCCCCGGGCTACAATAAACAACTACAGGGCCGCTGCGTTTCTATACGATCTCAATGCTGCAAAGTATGGAATAAATAATTCATAAACCGACTAAATAATGTATAGCGTTTATTATACAAAGTGGAAAAACAACAAACAGCAAACTGTTTTGTTCGACGGATCAATTTGTTGCCTTTCATTTGCGTAACTGTAATTAAAACAGAGTGTCTGAGCGGCGGGCAAGCAGCGGCATAGACCAGCAACATGGGCCCTTCCATCTTTCTTCTCTTATCAATTAGTGGAACAATAATATCGCTCCCTCGTCGCAAGAGCCATTAGCATTTTGATTGAACATCCCAAACACAAAGTACCGAGGCTGTGGAGCGCTGGAGAACTGTCTCGTGTCACGCTGTTCCTCAGCTTTCTCCACCGGGACCTGTCACTTTCATCTGACAAAAGCCAGAGAGAGATGGGGGGCCCGGGGCCCGGAGGGAGGGGCTGAGGGAAATAGAGTGATGAGAGACAGAGGGAGAGATGGAGTGGGATGTTGAGAAACAAGTACAACACGTCTGAAGAGGGAAAGAGAGGTTTGGGAGGTTAAAGTGGAAATGTGTGAGAGAAAGCTTGCGAGACGTCAGTGTTTTTAGCCTCAGCTGGTGTCTCGGTTAGGCGAGATTGCAGCGGAACACGAGGACCTCACAGAATTCTCTTTCAACAGAGATTACCTGTGGAACAAACCCACCGCACACATGCTCAGCCAACAAACGCCTGCAACGACACTCGGGGAGTGAAAGAGAACGCAAGAACGACTTTAGTGAAACCACAGTCGTCCCAAAACACTAGAGCTGCCACAGCGACTGTTAAAGAAGCACAATACGTCCATGATCAAATCAGTGTTTAAATATTAGTGCTTCTGTTATCAGGCAAATATTAGATAAGCACATAATGGAGCGTTTCTGTGAACACTATTTATTTTAAAACACCAGACTCCACAATATAGAGTAATAGTTTGACCAATCAGATTATCCCCAAACCAGACTAAATATAACACTTCACTAAAATCAATTAATTGACAATGTTCAACGTTGTAAGAACATTTCCTTAACGTTTCTATTAGTACCAAAAATTATATTTTGAAAGTTTTAGGAATGTTTAAAACGTTATAAGAATGTTCAAACATTTTACATATGTGTTTTCAGCTCATGTTTTTAAAACATTCCACTAACAACTTAAGAATAATGTTTTTGATATATTTTAAAAAATGTTTAAAATGTTCTGCCGACATTACTACAAGAATAGCTTTTTGAGAGATAATTTTGAGAGAACGTTAGCTAACATTCTAAGAACCCTTCCTGTTAGGAAGTTGGGAAGTGGTTCAGGCAACCCACAGATCTGTTGATAAAGAAAATCGTTTTTCACAAACCCACTATCAATACAATATAAAAATGTCTATATCTGATCATCCCTAGTAAAGATTATTTCTAGTCCAGCACTCACAAATCATCACTGTGTGTTTAGTGCAGTTTGCACCAGGATTCATTCGTTGGCTCTTTAGACATGAACCGACGTGAACAACTTCAACTTGTCAGGCAGGCTAAGCGTCTGTTCCTCAGGGTGGTTTCACACCAGGCTTTTCTGCAGGAGCTTTCAAAAATGGCCGTGGACAGATTAATGCTCCTGCTTACAGAAAACTGAGAGAGATTCTCACAGAACTTCACCACTGAAATGAACGCGTCTTCAGTGTCTGTTTAGCAGCGCTTGCTAATCACGCGTCACTATTACTACAGCTCATACCTGAGCTTTAAACAAACTCCTAATCTCTCAAAAAGAACCTGGGCTATATCTAACTGGATACAAAGGGTGAACTTTGTATTTACTTTGGCCAGGAAGCAATCAAACAAACTCTTGAAACCACCCAGAAGACGCTAGCAACCACGTAGCAACACAATAAAACCTCTCAGAACACTTGAAGTGCAAACATTAGGGACAGACAAAAAGGAAACCTTTACAGAAAAATGGAGGGAAACAGAATCATGTGATGATGATGATGTGTACCAGGTTCAAACTTAAATCTCTCACCATACGCACCAAGGCTTGATAAATCTGGAACAAGTAGCCAACCATCAACTACAATTGCACAAGAACCCGGAACGCGATAATCTATACAAGCTCTTTACAGAGTTCACATTTAGACACCGAGACTCTGCGCTGTTGTGTGTGTGCGATGTTTTTGGAGGTGGTCAACAAAGTGTGAGGGGAGAATGACTATGTAGGTGCAAAGCTTTGTTCTATTTTCTATTGTTAGTGTAAAGCCTTTCCCTACAAACACACACACACAAACACACTGATACTAAGGACAAAAAGATCAATGTGCAGAAGTGGTGAGTATGAACTGCCACAGAAGAATCCATACCCCAAAGTGTCAATGGCTCATACTGGAGGAAGCATCCGGGAAAGTATACAGAGTCAATATGTCGTTCTTTCTCTCTCGCCTTCCATCCAACGCACACACATACTTGCAACCTCATTAGCCACACAAGAAAATCGCGATAGCACACAGTCTGAGGGAACCTTCCCCTGGTGGATACAATAACTAGCCTTTTATTTCCACAGGGAAATAGAAGGCCATGCCAAGTGAGAGATGGTATTAAAAGAGAGCATAAAAGCACATGAAAAGGATGATATTTGCGCGGCCATGTGAGGACACCTGTGGCGGCATTACCGGGTGGAGTTAGCAGAGGGGGGCTGGGCTTAATAATGCATGAACCAATCAGGTTGTCGTAAAGTCATTATTTGCATGGCGGAAGGTCACGTGACCTCAAAAGCAGCTGGTTATTACCACTGTTTTATTATTTATCAAAACCATTTTCACATCCAAGAGAGCAAGCCGCCTCCGCAGCTGCCAGCCAGAGACCCCCCGCCATTCTCAACGCTTGCCAATCAGCTGAAGGCAATCACAAACACGCCAGCCAATCACCAGGGGGGATGGGCTGTTTTTGCTCGGCAAATGCCCGGAACGAAAGGTCAGAGGTGTCAATCAGGGGGATATTCTGGGGAGATTGAGAAGTTTATTGCAGGTTAGTGAGAGTATAAGTACTTAAAGTGAAAGACTGACGGGGGATAACGCGATGTGCCGAACTCTGTCCGGCTCAAGTTTCCCATCAGCCACTTCAGCTTCCTGTCATTTTCATAAACACCGTCACTACACTTGTTTGCTATAATGAAAACAATTTCACCCTACGTTGAGAACGCCCACACACTCCTAATTTCTCTGATGACTTCTCAACATGGAGGCACGAATAGCTACAATTTTCAGCGCCACAACGCAGACAGCACAATTCCTCAAAGCAGGGCGCACTGTACACCCTTGTTCCGAATGTCTCTGAGCTGAGGGCCGCATCCCTCAGTTAATGATAATTAATGATAATTACACATTATACATTTAACAGTCCCTGCATGCGACCGACGCTTTGAGGCGTTACAACTGGAAACAGAATGCGGGGAATAAAAACCCATTCCAGTCTAACGTTAGTCCTTTTCTCGCTCTGTGTGAAGCTGTGGAAAAAGGAAGCCAAAAAGATCTTCTGGTTTCAAAATAAATTAAGCTCTGTAAACAACATATGTGGCAGAATCTCCATTACCAGAGAAAATACCCAGCGATCAGAGCGTCAGCCTCACAGTTTTACAGTTCAAATAACAAAAGAATTTCCTGTAGCTGAAGTTCCTGTAGCTCAATTGGTAGCGTATTGCATTAGCAGCATGAAGGTTGTGGGTTCGATTACAAGGGAACACATGTACGGATCAAATGTACAGCTCGAATGCACTGTAGGTCACCTCGGACGAAAGCATCTGCTAAATGCATAAATAAAAATGTTAAGACTTTACTCAAGTGCTTTGACAAAAGCATAAGCTTTAAAGATGCCATACATAATACCACAAAATCGATTGACTTGTCATACCTGAAACATTTGTTTTAGAGGGTAACGAAAAGCAGGCGACTTGTTTCTATTGATTTTATTGATGTTTGGTTTATAGGCTACAATCTACACGCATCTCATTTCCAATCAAACCATGAGCAGCACTCGACCCCACCAGAAATCATTAGTTACAATGAATCGTTCCAATGATTAATTAAATGATTGCTTTAAAGCATGTTGTTATGAAAATTGCTATTTTTCACTTCTTAGGTAATAAATTGCCGAACACAGTTTGCCGTGTACAATGCGATGCCAGGTACATCACCAATGATTAGATTATTGTTTCTAAACGAGAAAGAACCGCTTCTCCGCGTTACCAGTGCGACAGCGTGATTTACGAGGACGCTCGACGCAAGAGAAAGCAATAAAAGAAAGCAAAGCAAAGCAAGGAAGCGTTTTTTACGACGACAAGCACAACATGCATGAAATGAAACATAACAATCTGTCTGCTTTCACCTCTAACAGACCGGCCCTGAAAATTACTGCTGACGTTATTCGACCGAGGCGAATAAAACAATAGCGCGCGCTCGCTACAATGCTTCTTTTAGTGTCGGGCACACTTGTTTCCTGTTTCTCCTTTCCGAGCACGCCTGCCAATCCCCTGCAGTGCTTAACCTCCGGAAAAGAATGTGTTAGGGACTCTATGAATGCTGATATGGTGTGGTGTGTGTTCGCACCAGGGTGGCTGTTTCTGAGACGGCTGTTTGGAGAGGTCATAAATTGAAGAGCCAGCAGCATTAAAAGGTCAGCTGTTGCGTAATGCCACACACAATGACATATAACTCGCCGCTGTGTCCCATATGGATTCTAATCCCTGAGACTCGGGCATCAGGCTGTTTGCCTCCGGCATAATTTTATGGGAAAAATATCACACCTGTATCTGAGTGTAAGAGACCCGGCCGAATTTTACGTCTCGGATAAGTTTAGGTGATGATAACAGTGAGGGTGGCAAAACAGAAATGATACATTTTTATGTTTCTTGATTTATAGATGGCCGTAAACCAGCCGATGACTCCACTCCATGATTTAACTTTGTACTTGTAAACCAGCATGAAATAATCCTGACTGATCTCCGCTAACAATTTTAGGTTGCAAGAACGCTTCCATTCAATACACATGCTACGAATGTTATTTTGAAAGTTCAAGGAATGTTCAAAACGTTTTTTTTAGTGTTACTGCTTTCTTAAAAGAACGCTATTTAAACATTTTTCTTCCTAAGAATAACAGTTTTTAATATACACAATCTATTTAATGTTAAAACAAATCATTGCGCTCCCTATTAGCTGGGATTTTAGCACTTGTGGTGTTAGGCACAGCCAATATAATATCCGTAAACAGTAGCTACTGTAGGACTGTAAAAAAAACAGTACAGATTTTGAAATACAGTTTATACCGCGATACATGTACAGCACGATTGAAAGAATGTGAAAAGAAGATTATAATGTTCTCTTCAAACTGTATTGCAGACGGATGCTGACAGTGTTGACGGCTTTATTGATTATTATATAGTTGTAGGTTGTTTTCGGTTGCCAAGCAACACCCAACCTAATAAGGAATTCAGCTGACACGGGGAACTGTTTATATATCAAATACTTACAATCGCTCATCCAGTAATACTGATAATGAATTACGGTTTTGAATCTTGTTTTTAAATCGTCAAATCATTGTCAAATGCACCAATTAAATGTCAACAAAAGTAAAAAAACATAAAAAAAACAGCTACTGATACATGTACAGTAATGTATAAAATAGGCCATGGCTAAATTTGCAGCTAAACCATAACGTATATCGCTTACCATGACAAAGTTACTCATATGACAAGACTTTAGTCATACCACCCATCCCTGTTTAAATTCTAGATTTTTTTCTGTGTCATAATTGGTTACTGAAGGTTACTGTAACTCCTTCATGCAGGAAGTCCTTCAGTCTTCCTTTTTAATCTCTTTAGCTCTTTAACAAGCCACCATAATTCCCGTTTCCTCTAAATGGCGCCGTGTGTCGGTCCACTCTGTCAGTGGTGTGCTGCTTATGCAGTCATTCTCCTGGCTTCCAGGGAGTCAGACACTGGGCTGCTAAAGGTCAATGCATGAACTTCAGCTGCTTCAAAGAGCCTTTCTTCATCCCCCTTTGAACCCTCCAGCACACCTGCAGCAAACCCTGCGCCAGCCAAGCCACAATAGCACGGCGGCTTTTAAGAACCTTCCAGCATTTCTACAGGAAAAAGCCTACTGGAGGACCAATGACCTGGATTTGTTCGACTGTCTCTGGGTTGTGACGGACAAAAGTGGGAAACCGAACCAGTTCAGTCCGGTCTGACGACTTCTACCGAATGTGTTTTCTAGCTCAGCCTTGTTAACATCCAATATTAACATCTTCCTAATGCATCTCTGAGACTTCATCATTGCCTCTAAAACTGAACATATAATTTCCTCCTCACTGCGATTAGAGCAGCTCCAATTAAACGTGGCGGCGGGAAAATGTGTATGATTAACTGTGATATTTCGATGACATTCCTCACTAAACGCTAATACGGCACAAAGATATCTACGAGGAGAAAGCATATTAATCGCTAATGCGCAAGAACGCCGTGGCTCGTTTTTGAAACCACGCCAGAAAAGGTGAAGGTATATCTAATTAGGTTTACTCAGGGATCTCTGACAGAGAGCCGAGCCACGAGCGAAGCTGCTGGAAATTGCCGCCATTACGTCGCAAAAGGCCAAAGCAAACTCTGCTAACCTTTGTGGGCTTAAAGGACCTTCGGCGGATCAACGGTACTTACATTGTTTACACACTGCACGCTACATTATTGCTACCCTTCCAAAACGCCTTCAGCAAAAAAAAAGAGAGGAGGCAGTACGGAGACGAGCGGGAGAGATTAAGTACAGCTGATTCACAGGATGTTCCTGATCGTTTCAGAGAACGTCCTTCTAGAGCGCCGGCCACAAAACAGCCTTGTAGCTTTATTGATTGGGGAAGAAAACAGATTTCAAGCTCAGAGTCAGTGGTATGAAACTGTACAACATTTATCAGCCGTTAATAACCTCCTTAAACTTAGCTTGAGGGGATTTACTCCGAAGAGTGGCACGCGCGTGCCGCATCTCTGCATATCCATGCGACGCCGGGCTGCGTGCATGCGGCTGTCGGGACTATCAGGTATCCGTTTATCTGTTTAGATGGGGATTACTGCTGTACACCTCTCAAAACACTGCTCAAAACGATCAAAACACTGATAACTCATTAAAACAGACGTCTTTATGTGCGATTCTGACATCGTTATTCCCTCCCAACACCTTTTGGCTCTGCAATTTGGAAGTCAGAACAGCATTTTAACGTGCATACCAAATAAGTCTTAAAAAAGTCAATGAAGGTGATCTAACACGTTGTCAGATTAAGCATAATCAGCGCAAGATCGCGAGTGTAAACGCTCTCAAACTGCAAAACGATGCTAGATGCTTCTTAGGTCTGTCGAGGTTGTGTGAAGCAATTGACGACTACATCCTCGTCAGCCACTGGAAGGTCTCGCCCTGATGTGGTTAATCAAACCCTGGCTGTTCTGATGGAACCGGAGAGCGCAAGGCGTCGCGCTCGCACTCAGAAAATAAATAAATAAAACAACTTCCTCTCTAGTCATCTAGAACGACCAATCAGCATCCAGCTGATCTGAACCCGCCAGCCCTCTTCAGGCTCAATCAGAGATGCAGCGGATAATCACTCAGTTGTTCGGGTAAACAGAGAAGCAACCGCACTTAAGACGTAGCATCGGCGCATTACAGCTAAGCGTCCTCGACTGGCGGCTCCGTTTGTTGAGTGATGAGTTCTTTACGTTTTTTGTCATTCTGAAAAATAACGAAAAGAGGATCGAGACACGAGGGCTGTTGTCACGATTGTGCAAATGTGGGGGAACTTGTTAGCTATTTAAACTAACCAATAACCTATTCCCAAAGAAACGCGACCGTTCTACACTTTCCCCATAGACTCCTATTGTAAGTGCATAACGGTCAAAATGAACTTGGTTAGCTTATACCAAATGGAGTCCAAATTATTTATATTAGAAAACATATAAACATATGTTTGTTACCGCGGGAAATCACAGCCATGCTGATAGGAGGTACAACAGCAATACTGAGGGTAATTGTGCTTGTATACGACAGTTCTAATGAATACGTTTTGAAATAACGGCGAAGCAGGATCAACCGTTCACTGTCAGAGCAATAAACTCAATGCATCACCGTGCTGATAAATGTCAGTGCTCTCAGAATGCCTCTTGTCCAATCAGATTACAGCACTGGAACTCACTGCTGTACAATTGATAGTATTCAATTCAATTCTAATTTGCACTGTTGCCAAGCAGCATTACACATGAAAATGAAAAACAGAAAACAAGAAAACAATGACATATAAAGAACACATAGAACACAAGATATTATTGCAAACTTATTGTTCTCATAAGATATATAGTAATACTAATTAGTGAAATGAAAAACTGTAATCGGTTTATGAATATAAAGATGATGATGATAAAAATGATGATAACTACAACACATTTGAACTATTTGAAGAAATTGACGTGCATTATAATTATATATTACAAACAACACACACAATACAGATCTGTGCCAGGTAATTCCCTCCTAAAACACACACATAAATCGCCTATATATAGGAAATGCTATCTAATGTCATACTGTACACACACACACACACACACACACACACTGCAGTCTACTAAGCAGTACTCTTACACTGGCTCAGTCCTGCCATTAATATCTTTGTCCTATAGTTGGCCATTTCAGCTCCACAGATTTCAGGCAAACAACATAACCTCAACGTTACCTCACAAAAACAAACAACACGCCCGCTACTGTTCTCAACCTCACTCTCGCTTCCATCCACCATTGGACCGTATTCTATTGCAAATCTGCTATGTATAACATGTAGTTACAAAGTCACTCGATTAATGAAGCGATTCAAATCTCCTTCAAAGCTGCAAATGAAGTTACATGACAACATTCGACTACATTTGCACTCGGCAACAATCGTTGTTTGTGTTCTGGAAATATGCGCAAGCCATATTTCCACTGGGAACCGAGATCAAAGGAAGGGGCTAAAAATGCAGCTATTTCCTCTGGGAGGGGTTTAAGTAACCTTGAATGTGGGGTTTGTATCATTTCATGTTGCTGTTATAAAAACACACTCCGTCTCTCATCTGTGGAACACACCAATCTTTCAGTCGATTTCATCAGATCATTTATTATTATCTGAGGGTGAAATATTAACAAAAGCGGACATCCACTCGGAGGATGTGAAAGATGTCAAATCGAGTCTTTTGTGGAACAAACAGAACTGCTAACATGAAAACTAGCATGAATACACACACAAACTTTCTCTTACACACACACACAAACACACACACACACACACACACAAACACACACACACACAAATACACAGTTATGCTCACACAGCTCTGGTCAGCTATGTAGAAAGGCAAACATTTGATTTTGGAGGGACACATCTGTTTACGCAGCCCATTAAATGACAATGAGGGGTATCGTTAGCTGGCAGCCACACTAATGAACCCGCCATCACTCTCTCGAAATGCCATGCCAGCAATATTCCACGCCAGAGCAAAACTATCCAGAACTGAAGGGCTTCCACTTTTATTTGTTGTGTCTATTTAGAACCCATTTATTCTGTGGGGTCCGGGAATGTCACACGGCCATTTTTGTTTGTTTTACATTTTAAATTCTATGATTGGTTGCCGTGGCATTTTGGGCGGCCTGACACACATACAGTGGCAACTAATTATCAGTGGCCACTTTTAAGCTCTTAAAAGGACAAAACGCCAAATAAAGCAACTATGCACACCATATTCCAAGTATTCCTAAAGCTGCAATCTGTAAATGTTTTGGGTAAAAATTCAGTTATTGAGCAAGGACATGCCAGATCAGTGTTCAACACCATCTCTTAACCCTTACTTTACACTTTACCTTACTCTATAATTGTGATTTATAATTTAGGCTGTTGGGTCAGATTTCCCAGATTTTCCTGCAGTTTTATGTTTAAAACAGAGATGCCGACAGAGAGACAAAAGTTAAGGATTGCAGCCTTAAGTCATACGATACTGTGAGACGCCATGCAACAGCCAAAGATGTCCATCCTATGTACACATGAATATGTACACCAACCATTTAAAAATAAACAGCCTGCGCTCTCTCCGCCACTCCCCGTCATACACGGACGATTTATGCGAGCGCCCGAACAGCCAAAACAACCAAAATGCACATCCCAAGTGTTTAGGGATTTTCTGGCAGAGGCAGGAAGCATATCTCCAGTCACACTGATGAATGTACAGTGCCGAAACTATCAGAGCAGAATTGTGCTAAGGTGTGTAAAATCAAGCTCCGGCGCGCTAGCGCAGTGGAGTCTTTGTCTCTCGTTTTGTGAAGCACAGCTGTAGCATATTCACTTGAGGTTTGTTCAGAAAGAGACAGAGAGAAATAGATACAGACAGACAGAACAGAGAAGAGATAAAAGATGAGACTGAAATGTGCCCTGATGGGGCTCAAGCGTACGCTCGTCTACGAGCCGGCAGCCTTTCCAGACATGGCGAAAAACTTGACACTTTATCGGTCGCTTCTAACAGCAAACAGCTCGATCTCGACCGCAATTATTGTCACGCCGCGCCTCAATGCGAGACCTTGACCGTTGTCCTTCCATTCTGGCACGGCCAGAGCCCTTTTCATGGTGGACGGAGAGAAAAGGGACGAGGGAAAAGAGAGACTTTTAGCTGTGTTCATCACCCCTGAGCTGAAGGACAGTGTTGAAAAGTCTTACGGGGGGTGTGAAGACAGACAGACTGCAGAGGATTAGAGTCTGTCTGTCTCTGCTGCTGTCCTCTGACATCTACTGCCATCTCTCTGTCTGTCTCTCTCTCTGTCTCGCTGTCTCAGATGAGACACACAGCTGTAAGATTGTCTTGTGCTGCAGTGGAAGGAACGTGCTCATCTTTTTACTTCGTGTTTGCAACATTTTCTGCAATTATTTCTCCGTTTCAGTTTCATTTTTTAAAAGGGGGAGGGGCTTGTGCCATTTATTAATAGACAAAACAAAAATGAAACCTACAAACTGTATGTAATATAT